>JAUZNC010056614.1:0-14141 GCA_034780395.1 Vannuccia rotundouncinata | reverse complement strand
TGTAAAAGATACATAGAAGTAATTGTTTAGAATAATAGTTATATAAATATATATAAAATAGAGAATAATTAGATCAAAATTAAAATCCAGGTTGATAACTGCTAAAATTCCATCCACATGTCTAACCCAATAGTGGGGTTAAGTTTAAAATCTGTGAAACCAAAAATTAGTTCAATCCCTGTATAATATAGTGTAAAATAAATTAGCTAAATTTGGAGAGATATGATTTTCCAAACTGAAACCAAAAGATAATTCATAAAAAAGTTTTTAATCAAAAAATCTATTTCTTGTGACATTTAAAAGGATCAATAAGACCTAATAGTCACAGGAATTTAAAAATTATGACATGGATGAAGTTATTTAACAGTTTTGTTTTTACTATTTTATTTGTATCTCCAAATAAAAATGATAAAGACTGTGTTTTAAACTGTGTAATAATAACATTCACTGTACCAAATAACAATAAGAACACATATTAAATAATTTTGAAATTATCTACTTACAACACTATTGAATCTTATATATTTAATGTCTAATTACATTGTTTTATGTCTTGTAAAATGTGAAGTTCTTGATTACATATTTCATTCTTGAGATAAATTATACTTAAACATATTGATTATTTATTTTATTAGAAAAAAGTTTAATTTCATTTGACTTAAATTTTCTTTTTACAAATTATATTAGTATATGAAATCATTTTTATTAAAAGTTTTCTTAGAGGAATGAGGAATTTATTCTGTATATTGTGATTCACCAATCCAACTTTAAACATTGTTATACATAGACTTACAGGTACAATAGAAAATAAATACATTTGCTCAAAAATTAATGTTTCTTACATCTGAAGATGCTATACAAATTTTTGGAGATCCACTCCCTAGGTATGTAATACAATGAATAAAAACAGTGAGAGATAGGTAATTACAAATATATTAAAGGATGACATAACTATTCACATAATTGTTATAAGATTAAAAGGAATCAATATAGATTAAAGAAAGAGGGGTTATAATCAAATGTGGCTAAAGTGTTATATACATATAAGGTGAATGTTAAAAGGGAAGTAAAAGTCATGTAGAAAGATAGTCTACCTCACTACAGATCCACATTACCATCATCCCCCGAAAAAGAATTGTTGAACATTCCTCAAATGACTCTAAAAAAGCCACTCACTTTAATAACCTCAAAAACACACTTTGATTAAATGGATATCCTCCTTACCACATCCAGAAAATGAACCTCAACTATAACTGACACTGAAAGAAATGCTGAGCACACCATGAACAACTTACTTTGAAATCTTGTACATGAATGACTTCATCGACCAGAAAGTTTGCAACATATTTAACTCCCTACACCTTCCGGTCCACAACACTACGGAATTCTCTATCAAAAAATACTAAATCTCTTTACCTATATGCAACTTGGCAGATTGCCAAATCAAATTGGATTTATGTCACTCAAAAGGCTGTGTATATGAAATAACTTCAGCTCCATCAAAGAATTCCATGTCAAGGAACACCTCAAAAATAATTAGAACTCTAGGTATCTACAAACACAAACAAATCTGTAAATCCAATTTCAACGTCTCTATTTTGGCTAATCAATCTTCGCATTAAAGAAGCCATCTTCATACAAAAGAGAAAACCTCAAATCAACAGTAAATTTGAGTGCAAAAAACATTTAACCTCATTTTATAATTTTAAACATTTTGACATAACATTTCTTATTATTACATTTTAGCCACATTAGATTATAACCCCCTCTTTCTTTATTCTATATTGATTCCTATTAATCTATAAATGAATTTGATAAAAGTCTGTGCAGAGTTTAAATATCTTCAATGACTGAATTTCTCAACACTAGATTATGTATTGGCTGTGTGAACGCCCACATACAGTATATCATTGTGAGTTGTTTTCGGTCAACTTGGAATTATTAAACCTATTTGCATCACAAACATTTTGTATTTACTTCCATATAAAATGTAGAAAACTTTTTTTTAAAGTTGGAAATCAATTGAAGATCTATATTTTTCTGGATTCATTCCATTCTAGTAATTTAAATTGTCAACCTTTCAGAGTTTTTCGCTCTGTGGTATATCACTAAATAATATTACTTGTATTATATTAATATTTGCTATTTTCTAACCACATTGACTATAATTTGTTTAAATTATATATTTTGTTTAAAAATTGTCATTTCCGGAATTTAAATTTTACTTTTGCGTCACACAATTCTAAAAATTACAAAATGGCCACTTTCGTGTATTTTATTTTATTAAATAAAATCGTTTTCCACTCCGCCCACAGACGATCTCAATCTTTACAAAAAACGACGCTATGACCCACGATAAACTTCGATACCATCGTGCCGCCACCCTCAACGACCTTGAAGCGCTCAAGGGCATCTCCAAGAAGGAGTGTGATGTCCAAAATTCAGCAGGTCTGACTCCTCTCCACGCTGCTTGCTCCTCAGGCCACCTCGAAGCTGTGAGAATTCTTCTCTCGAGAGGGTGAGCATCTGTTAACTAGGTTGACTGCACTGTATAATACAAGCATGGATGACGTTTAAGGTCACGAGACCTATTTGTGTGCTCACTGGCAGATTATTGATCGATAAATTAAAACCTTGGTTTGGTAGGCAGAGTTTGCAACTGAAAACTAAACGGCTGTCTCGTTTTATAGTTCAACTTTCTTATTCATAGTTGAGTCTCTCTCTGCTGTCTAATCCAACCGACGCTGAGCACATTAATATTAACATTTTTGGTGCAGTAATTTTTGACTATAAATATAGTTGGATGCAAAACGATTTTTTAATAATGTGCAATAGACTACTATAAACTCTTTACTATAGAAACATTCCATCTACATATATGGTCAATGGTTATAAGTACCCCCTACCCCAAACTTCACCTCTTCTTTTCAGTACTAACCTTGTTAACAATGTCGATCATGTATAATGTATCTCTCTCTCTACATTCAACTATTCTAAAAAGTCTGCACTGCATTCTTTCCACGTTTTTCGCCGCCTTATACAAGTCTCAGTCTGCAGTATCATTTTCTGTTCGAGTCGGTTGTGAACGTTGTAATCTGGCGAAGAATGCTTCACACATCTCATTATGATCAGGCTACCCACATTCCTACATCAGTGCACAACACTGTACCTACAACAGTGTCAATATTGATCTGGCCATTGCTTCATACATTTCTTATCGATTATTGGTTGATCAATCACTTACAAACCAGAAATAACATTCACCCTTTTTACTCTTGAACAGAAGTAACCCAAACAAATTGGATCTCTATGGCAACACGCCTCTCCATTGCGCCTCGGCCGGTGGTTTTGTCAACTGTGTCACTTTACTCCTGGATATGGGCGCCAACATCTGGCACTATGACTTGGAACAGCACACAGCCCTCCAATTGGCTGAAATCTGTCACCATATGGCCGTCGTGGACGTGCTGAGTGACGTAAGCACCCGACAATCGGTGACCAATCCGCAGCTGACACGTAAGCTGAAACAAGCAGCCCAGAGAACGGTGAATATTTTCTTCCCTTCGTCGTTTTTCCATATTTGATTCGTCTAGATGTATTTCAAGGTAGACCATTGCTCTCTTTTTTCAAGACTCGCAAACGCAATAAGGCAGAATGCAGACGCGGAAAGTATTCCCTCAGCAATTTGGGCGGTCGAAAAAGCCTTCAAATGGGTTCTGAATCAAGGAACCCACTCGTCTTGGAGAACCGACGCATCAACTTTCACCCAATCAGGTGCTCAAATAGACTTATTCTATTAACTAAACAGTCCACAGCTAACTCTTCAACATTCTATTGCTTCGATTCTCTAGTTCCAGTCCATTTGAGACACCACGTTCGCCGTTCATGACCGATGTTCAACGTCGTGATCCAAACCTTCCTCCAAAGTGAGTCGATATCTTTGAGCTGCATCAGTTGAAACCTTCCTCAACACTGAGGCCGCTTCTTTCTCTCTTCCTTCAGTGCCAAGCGCTACCCGCTGCCTCTAGAGACCATGTTCCAGCCCCAAGAAGACGAGACAGCCCTCAACAACACCTCCGCATCCCCCAAACAACCGGTGGGTAACTGGACGATGTCTGGAGCGGTGGCGAAGCGAGCCGGAAAAAAGAGAGCTCAGGTAACAAACCCAGAGTCGCTTGTAGCTTGATGTTGAAGTGACAGAGCTGTTTCTACCTCCTCCGATGGTCAGATCTACAACGGATACTCCTCGGTTCAGTCCATTTTCACCCTCGAGCCCGGAGTCAACATGATTTGCACCTCCACAGAAGAACTCACGAGAGCACTCGACACACCCACAGGCTCCAGCGACGATCAACTCCACCAGAAGGGCCTGACTCCACTCCACCGACAAACAGAATCCCGATCCCAACCCGACCTCAGCCTGCCTCATTTGGGGAGTGATTCGGGCAGTCTGAAACACCCTGGACTGCTGAACAGACCCGGTCTGGGATCTTTGGCCTTCTTCGGTCGTCCGGACCGGCCAAGAATCGATAAAGAAGAAGTGGTGAGTCCGTGTGTTAATGCCAGTTGATAGAATCCGTGAGAAGCTATCAATTTCCATAGGAAGGTGTGGACCGTCCTACACGCGCCCACGCACGGTGATTAATCACGCTTCTTCTCATCACTGCGCTCTAGAAGCTTAAATTGTTTTGTTTAAGTAATCAGAATGTGTCAAAAGAAAGGCAAGCTCACAGAGTAGAACGCTAGACTTGTTTATTGATTTTCTTGTTCGTGTGCGGTCGGTGTTTGTTGTTCTTTTCAACGCTTTGATTATCGTGGGAAACTCTAAGTTGCTGCTTCATAAAACCAGGTTTATTATCGGTGCATTTTAGATATGAGCGATTGTTGAAATTCCAAAAGTTATTTATTTAACTAAACAGGTCAGTTTTTCGTTCTTTCCCAGCGATCATCAGGGGGCACTTTATCTCGGATGTTCCCTGAAGTGGACGATTTCTCGAGAACTGGCTACGTTCGCCAAAGAGCAAAGAGTGTCTGTGACTTCTCGACGAAGTCTGATGAGAAGAGCTCTTCGGCTTCAGGTAAATTCTTGACATCGAGTGTGTTTAATTGGAGATATAATGCGACCTCAATTTTGAACAACTTTTAGGGACCCTTGTTCGCATAACATCTGACAAATTAAATGCTTTGCGCATGGATCTCGCCCTGCCTCCATCCGTAAGGAACTTCACAGACAGTTCAAAGCGGGAGACCGCATTGGACCAGCCAATAAAAACTCTGGATCTGAGCAGTTCACAAAATAGTGAAGAGGGTCTTCCTAGTAGCATGGAAATGTTTCTAGCTTGTTATGGATTATCGGAATTAGCTCCTCTAATGCACCAGGAAAGTATGGATTTAGCTGCTTTGGAATTATGCAGTGATGACGACCTCAAGGTATTTTATACTTTATATTTTAGTTAAAAAATAAATACTAAATATAAGACTTTGTTATTATAATTATGATAATGTATTATATAAATATTGAAAAAACTAACATTTATTCATTTAATATATAATACTATTTAATTATATTTTGGAAATATTAATGTCAATATTATTATCTACTTTTTTAATTTATATTATAATAATATCTTGCTACTTAACAAGTCTGAGTAGTATGATGCAAAATTAGAATTATAGGTAAAACGAATAAACTTTGTTAATGATAATGTATAAGTTATTTTTTTCTTAATATTTTTAATAATACCTTTTAGTACGCTATAGTTTATACATTGGGGAAAACATTAATATTTTTTTACATCAAAGGCTAAATATAATTGGTGATATCATCAATATAGATGCTTTTGTTTCTAGTAAAATAAAACAATATTTACTGAATAATTTAATGATAGTAGTCAAATATTTTCTAATAAATAATATTAATTAGGAGTTAGAATTGTAAATTCGACTTAATATTTCTAATTGCATTAGGCAAATAAAAATTATTTTGTCTAATTAATTAACTTATGAAACTTTTGAGAAATAAGTATTTTTCTATTAATATATAAAAATAATGAGTCTTTAATTTTCAAATTGACAAACGCAATAAGTTTACAGAAAATACAATATACAAGTACATGCCAAACGAACCCATTAAGAGTCGCTAAAATGACCATAATCTTAAATGTTCATATATATTCTTTTTATTTTATTATGACTTCAAAATATTCAATATTTGCAATATACTACTGTTAAAAATTATTGAGTAATATATTGTAATTTTAAAAATATTTGTGTAATTTATATAATAATCTCATTTTTATAGTTTGATTTTTTCACAGGAATTAAAACTACCTATGGGGCCTAGAAAGAAACTTCTTGATGGTATCAATAAACGAAGAGCTGTTTTTGCCAACCCGGGAAAGATGATAAACACTTATCTATAATAATTTTATAGAGTCAAATATTGGTTGTGCTATTCTCGAATTCATTTGGCTGGTTATGCCAAACTATAAACACATATCATTATTTACGTTATTTATTTTTGAATTTTGTAAAGCCATTTTAAATTTATTATCGAATTAAGCCATAATTTTTGTTTAATTATATTTTTAGTAGATATGCACTTAACATACAAATTATCTCAGCATTTAATGCTAGTGCAGTTACTTTTAAGCAATGTAAATTGCGATGTACATATGTTAACATTATTTCCATTAAATAAATTTAATTGTCTGTTTAATTATTAATTCATTGTTCTGCTGTATAGAAAATAAAGCATATAAGTTTTACTACTATACTGTTTTAATTTGTGTTACTAACTTTGGATAGAAGTAGAAATAAGATCATTATTCTTTGTAATTTTATATTAAACTATAAATAAAATTAATTGTATTCATAGATCAGAGTAACTTTTTTAGTATAGGCGAGTAATTCGCAAAAAAACAATTGTATGTGTTTTGATTGTTCCGTTTATTAATAACTTGATAGCCAGGAAAAATGTATACATTCATAAACAAAGCCTTTTGGCTTTCAATTTTATTGTTTAGTAAGAAGTTTCATTAGAATGAATGGGTTCTATGTTTAGAAGTTATTTTGAGATTTTTTTTCCATTTATAATATAAGCCAAAAAAATCGATGAGATTCTTAATAATATGTACATTATTTTTAACTAGTTTGCAAAAATGGATTATACGTTCTAATATGCAATTCAAATGTAGTAATTCCACAATATACTTTTTACTACACTTTAACTTGTACTCTTTTAAAAAACCTTTGTCCTAATTTACGATAGTTCTATGAAACCAGAAATATGCAATAAGTGAACAAATTCTGAAAGGGAGAATTTTTTTCAAAGAAAGTTATTTTTGATTATTTCAGGCCAGAAAAGCCAAAGCTATGAAAGCTAATATACAATACCTGTACGGTGAATCTCGAAGATATACTATAAAAACCGCAACTGATATTTATAACGAATTAATAAAAATATATTAGAAGTTATTGTAAATCTGTAAAATCATATAATTATTTTTTAATAAATTAATTTAAAACTCATCAAACAAAAATATACAATTGAACCATAATATATGAGAATAAAAGAATATAAATCAATAAAACACAGTATAGTAGGTTTCGGTATTTAATTTTTAGAAATTAAATTAAATATATTATTATCAGTAAATATTTTATACTACTTATATATACTACTTACTTATTTTAATGCATAAAATTTTTTTGAATAATTATATTTTAGAAAATATAAAATCAAAATTGAAGAAATTAATTGTTTCAAATAAAGTAGTTATATTAATTTAAATAGATATTATCAATATATAATTAAGTTACATAGAGAAACAGTTATTTAAATCGATTATTACACATTGTTCAATATTTTAATGTTAAAAATATAGTAAATTTACATGAATAACTGTAGCATTAGAAACATGTTAAAATTAATCTATTCAGTACTTACATGCGTTATAAATTTATTCGATTCATAATTATTTAATAAAACAATAGTATTGATATAGTAATAATTATCCAATTATATAGACCAAACTTCTACTAAAATTAAAACAAAATATTTCTTAAAATATATATCTAAATTTTAAATTATAATTATAATTTATAAAGAATTAAATAAACATTTTAAATACATATCAATTTTATATTTTTAGAAATATATAAAATAAGTATTGTAGCAAATATTTTAAATATATCAAAATATAGCTTTTGAACATTTTACTTAATTAATAAAAGTAGTATGAAACTAAAATACTATAAAATATAAATTACAATTTGTGTTATATTGCATTTAACTCTATTGTATGATTTATAGGATTCTTGACATACTTAATAATTCGACATATTAGACTAAAAAAATATTTTATTTATAAAATATATAATGCATGCAATGTATGTATTTATAGTGCATTTTCGGTATCACGTTTATTTACAACCTCTCATGATCCAAAGTCAAAAATGTAAAAACTAATAAATCTCGATGAAAAATGCTTTAAATATAGTTCCAATAAATATATCTGCAGTTTTAGATATATTTATTTATTTATTTATTTATTTAGTTTTCATTTCTCTAAGAAAAATGTTTCTAAACATTTTCAAGAAATACAAAAAAAATATTTTTAAAAATATTTCATACGCGGTAAATTAATTTCAAACAATTAAATTAAACAAAAAATTAAAAACTAACAATTTAGGCTTAATTTCTTTCAGCATTTTGCTGTATAAAATTACTGTTATATTCCAAATGGATTTCTTTCGTGTCAAGACATAAAGACATCATTTGGAAGGTAATGTCCATTAGAATAATATAGTTCATATATTGACGAGGCATATTAGGGGAATAAAATATTTTACAAGAAAAGGGAAGTATGAAATGATATAAAGTGAGCGATCTTCGTATTTGCAACATATAACAGGTTCACATCACGCAATGTTCAAACAATGCACAATTAGGGAGTTCTGTATACCTACTGAAATACGGAAGCAATTGTTAGTACTACACATGACGACAATACAGGAAGTTTCATCTGAATTTCTTATGATTGACACAACGATCTTTCTCCGCTTATTATTGAAGCTATTATTAAGAATGAGGAATGAATAATGGAGTATATAGTGAGCACATTAAAGAATTTCATCGTCAAGGTAAACGTCTTATGAATAACGCCGACAAAAATGACACAACAATATTAATTTTTTTCTTATGTGCAGATATTTTCTTAAAATTTTCGATGACAATGAATTAATTTACTAAAGTGTAAATATATTGAATATGGATTAATTACCACTAAGAAATGGAAGTCGTATTTTAATGTTCATGGATTTTTTTTCAAAATATTACAAAATATACCAATTGATGTTCGGATTTCATGGTCATCAATTTATTATACAGAAATTGGATTCTTTTGTAAATTCATTTGAGTAAATTTTATCTCAAAATTAAAAATTTTTATAGAATTTATATTTATTTTTAATAATTATCAGAATACACTTATAAAGTATATTCTATTTCGTATAAGAATACATAATAGCCATTTCAAGAATTTAACTTCTTTATATAAAGAGTTGCCAATAAATCGATGAAAAATGATACCAACTATACAAACATTTAAAATATAATTTAAGATAATTTAAGAATATAAGTTTAAGTGTTTGACTATATAAAACTACCTCGTTCAATTTATAACCCGAGTGCATTTTAAACATGTTCTTATTATAGTAAAATTAAAGATATACGGTAAAATTTAAATTAAATAAATAAATCGATAAAATATCTGTATAATATTATCGATAATCAAATATTTTGCATCTTACGAAGGCATCGAGTTGAGAATGAAAATATTGTTATATACGATAGATAAATATTCATAAATTAGTTTAGATTTTGCAGCTAACCCATTAATTCAAAGTATCAAAAATATTGAATTTAACTGTATGTCAGAACGCGCAACCTAATAAAAAGTATATTTCTTTATCCACACTATTCGTTGGACGATAATTTATTATATATAACACCAAACATTGAAAACATTCTTATCATTTTATTTATTGACAGCGCAAATATAAGAAATCACCAGGGAATATATACTATATATCCAATAGTCTTTTATATAAGCCTTTCTTAATTATTTAGTATTATCTTATCTGATTGCAGATATCCGCATAGCTTCATACATATTGAGGAAGAAATTGAAAATGCAAGGTAAAAACCTTCATATTAAATAGTTAGAATAAAATATCTTTTTCTTACATCGATTACATTCATGTAAATCCATAATATATATAGTAATGACCTCTTCGTGGCGTTATTACATATTAATGATTAAGTTAAGTTGAGATTTTATCATTTTTCTGGGAGGTTAAAAAAATGCACTAACTCTTTTTATTTCAAGTTTGCAAGTCAAATATTTATAGAAATTAATCCTATTTATTTAGAACATAATTAAAAGAGTGAAATATTTGTTGTCTTAATAAAAAAAATTGCAAATTGCAAATAAAACCGATTTATCATATATGGTAAGTAAACACTGCACTAAATTATATATATAAATATTTACAAAACTCCTGAATTGGTATTTATTATAACTAAGGGTATAGTTTCTGCTTATTTTAGATAATGAATAGTTAAAAATCAATAAAATAAAAAAAAACAATTTTTGTTTTCTTAAATATGTGTTAGTATATTTTTCATGTTCTTAAAACCTGAACATAATTTTAATTGAAATAAATCCAACACTTATATGAGCACCATATTCTTTATAATCATCTCTTGTATATAATTATGCCATATATAGGTCAGACATTCCAATTAATTTTAAGCTTTGGTTTGTAGAGAATAATCCTTACTTCACCTCATTTTAGTATCCTCTAAATAGATAAAATAGAGGTAAAATATACGATAAAAGAAGAGTGAAAACACTAACTGTGTATAAAATTAATCGCTAAAAATTAGAAATAAATTAATGTTTGTTCATTTATATAGTTTTAGCGGTCAGTGTATGATTTTAGTTTAATTGTATTGTATTTAACTATTTTTATATTATTTTGCCTCTCAGAAAGCACAAACAGTATTTTTAACGTGAGATCAGTATGATATATTCAAAGATGATTTTTCTTCAGGTTTAGTGTTTCAAGAAAGAATGAAAGAAATATGATTCAGCATTTTATAATTTACTTTTTTATTTCTAAGGTAATAAAATAATACTTATTTTTAACGACCACAAGCTTATGCATCATACATATGAATACGCAGCGGTGAGACGGTTTGATATTTTGCATTTGAAGAACAAATATTTTAAACAAAAATTTGATAATTCATATATTCATTTTCCATTATTTTATGAAAACACTAAAAATTAAATAAGATTTTTTAAACGAATTATTTTAAGTTTATAAGCGTAAAAATCAAATTTGTATTAAATGTTAATTTCTCTGTCCAATATTATAAATTCTTAAAACAGGAGTCATGAAAAAATGTTGCCCTTTACAAAAGTTTCTAATTACCGGTAAGACTAAAATTTTATAGGGTAAAAAGATGTTGTATGTCACTAATTATATTTACAGCTGCCAAGAGAATCATATATAGTTAAAACATCCCTAATTATTACGACCTTTTACAGAATATATATCTAAAGTTGGATCCCTGTAAAGTATCATTAATGACATTTTCTAATATTCATTTTTTGTAGAATATTTTAACAAACTAAATTCTTTTTTGGTCAAATCTGCAGACTTTAATATAGTTTTTTTTATATGTACTTTCCTGAAAAAATTTATCGTGTGATAAATCAAACTTTTTGTATGTTTTAACAAAAAACAATAAATTATTGACTTCAATTTCAGAAATTGTGAAATTTTTACTTTATACGTAATAAATAATATCTTATAATTCATCATATTTAGTCACATTGAAGACATATATATGTGAAAAAAGAAAAGTTAATCGTGTTTATTTCAATTTTTGAATATATTTGCCTACATATTGCGTGCAGATGAAGTATATAGTTACGTCACTTCGCATCGATGTACCCATGATATAAGCTGAGGTTTATTCATTGTGCATCATGGATATATCCGTTCCAATGAGTCAAATATTTCTCAAATTAGAAGGCCACAGTTTTCACTGCTTAATTAAGAGTTGAGCATCAGTTTCAGACGTTTTAATTGTTTCATTTTATATAAGCTAAAACGAAAGTAAGTGATTCATAAAATTGTTGGATTACAGAAAAAGACGAATAATTCTGACTCCTTCAAAATTTAAGAAATCCTTCGGAAAATGTTGCAATTAGTCGAGAAGAAATGAAAGACATCTTTAAGACAAATTTAATCCTTAAAACAGTTGAATACTGTATTAATTCTTAAATCTATATTTTATTAAATTTTATATATATAAAAACATATAAAAGCGACTTTTTGAACAATATTTTGAACTATAACGCGCAATCTTACTAAAAATAAACTTTTATAAATATTGCATTTTATCACTCAAAATGTGAACATGGTTTGCGCTTTTCTGTTTAAATTCAGCGCCTGTGAAACAGAAAGCAAAGGAATAGTTTCAAACAAATTTTAAAAGGAAACCGAATCCAACAGTTCGTTCAGTTTCATTTATCCATCTATAGATATTTAAAGATACACGTATTTGGCGTGTGGGGTTAAGTCGAATCTTTGCAGACAATGTTTGTAAAGGCACAGTGCTTACCTTCTTAATTTGTCTTTTATCTAACAGGGAACACGGTGTATACGTGCAGACATGTTGGATATAGAGCAAGACTTGTACGTAAAAGTATGTTGAATGTATGTCGTATGTCCCCATATTTCAGAATGGATTGTGCTGTTGTTTTAATTGTCGGCAATAATATATCAAATGTGGACACATATTTCAAGCTGCATATATCTGCTTTTATTTATTGTGATTATAAAATGTTGGTTTTAATGAATGAATTACAACTTTTGTTATTTCATTTCAACGAAATCTGCATTGTCGATTGAACATTAACTGAAAAATATCGGTCGATGAAAACATTGACAAAAATATGTTTCGTATTCTTTGAGTTAATTAAATAGCCACTTATTTGAAAACTAATATATATCCAATAATATAAAAATATGCAAAAAAATAATTTTTTAAATTTAAAACAACGATTCTTAAATAATTCATTGAAAAGGTGTTTAAATTTTCCATGTTGAATATAATAATCACTTTTATTTACTGTATTTTGCATTTTAATCTAAATTTAACCTTTTGCCAACGTACGATCAAGGTTTGATACAGCAAATAAATTTACTCATCCAGCACGTGATTCTATTTTTAGTATCAGTAGACTCTGATTGGCTGATATGTTGTTCACCTTTCTTATACAATAAATTTTCGGAAGCATTCAATGTCTTTTAATGATTTTTGAAGCCTATAATTTGCATTCTATATTATATAATCTCAAAAAAATAATCATTTAGTTGCCTTTAGATGTTATAAGACATAAAATCTTAGAAAATTAATGCTTGGTGTCATTTTATAGGCTAAGCTCCCCCGCGTAACCATACGACACCGGAGATTGTTATTTTCTAGAAATTTGATTGATGTTTGTTAAGATGCCTGTATATAATTAGACTATTTTAATAAATTAAACGTAAAGCCTCAAACTGTGCTCACTATATTTGCTTCGGCTAACCATCTAAGCAATCCAGCTAAAAATAAAATAACCTCCCAATTGCGTGATATAAAAATCTCTTTCAATATTTCTTTTTTTCCCGTATTACATTTCAGAATGTATTTTTTATGTATTTTCATTTTGTTCTAATTTTTCAAACTTGTAAATATTATATATTTTTCAATTACATAAATAGTGTATAATTCATAATATGATTCATTTTTCAAATAATATAATATGAGGTCCGTTGGAATATATTCTATAATATACTTTTCAATTAGATTGTGAATTTGTTTTCCGTCAACTTAGAATTCCCGAAATTATCAAAATCACAATCAATTAAAAAATTTCAGTCAATAGAAATGCGAAAACATGTTTTTGAAAATCTGAATTAAAACTAATTATTGAGATAATTTAATAATAATAATAATAATTTATTTATACACCATTCTGTACATTGTACATTCATAGTGTGAACACAAAAATTAGAAC
>JAUZNC010056612.1:1574-14142 GCA_034780395.1 Vannuccia rotundouncinata | reverse complement strand
TTTTTAGCTAAAATAAAAATTAATTATACTATCTGATAAATTTCCACTAAAAGTAACAAATTTCCCTGACTTTTGTGAAATTAGGATGACTTTTCCAGGTTTTCCAGACCAATTTTAAATTTCCCTGACTTTTCCAGGTTTTCAAAGTTTTCCAGAAACGTAGGAACCATGATAACAGAAAATGTCCATCACCTTTACTAAAGCTTGTTGATAAATAATGTTGTTTGAAAAATCCATTAATTGGAATAGGCACAGTTTGAGTTGTTTTATTATCTTTAAACAGATAAGTGAGGCGTTTGTAAATATTCTTCGATCGTAATTCTAGTTTTTCTAATTGTTCTATTTTATAATCATTTAGTAAAAGTATATCTTTAAGTTGTTTGCTTGCTTTTTGGTAATTATCTTCTGTATTACATATCTTATTTAAAGATCTGAATTCATTAATTATAGCATTATTTTTTATTTCATCAGGGTGATGCGATTTATCAGAAAGAAAAACAGGTCTTGTTGATGGCTTACGGAACCATGCGATCTTTCTAAAAAGTTATCGTGCGGTTTGAGAGAGAATCTAAGGAAATCTAGATATTTATTATTATCAGAAGATGTAATAGTGAATTTTATATTACCATCTATAGAATTAATATGATCCAGGAATTCCTGTAAATCATTTAAAGAGTGTTGCCAAATACCAAAGCAGTCATCTATATATCGTTTATAAAGTAGTGGTACTTTTTTGCGGTTGACAGAGCTTTACTTTCAAGATCATGCATGAATATAATAGCAACTAGAATTTAATTTAATATAATTTAATCATGAAACTTCGAAATGCCCACAACAACATACTTAAAAAATAGTTAGTTTTAAGATTTTAAATTTATTAAATTTTAACATATCGTCGGTATTATTAAATTATAGATTAATATAAGCCACTCCCAGTGACCACATATAAAACAATGAAATTTCTACTTGGCTGTTGAATGGTCGCCTTATACAACCACCTTCGAGAACTCACTGTTTAAAAATTTCTTCATTCCGTTCACTATAGCCATTGAAAATAAAACAATCAGACTAACTCAGCTGCTCTTTACAAATTTTCGGCATTAAGTATATTATTTGTTTTTATGTATCTTGTATCACATTTCAATTTTCATCTGTATATAGATCCTCGTATTTCTTGTACGTAACTCTAGAAACCTTTTGATTCTTATTTACACAAATAAACATTTATTAATATTATATAAATAATTATATATGTGATTTTTAAAAATTTAAATCACATGAATTTCAAGATTTATTTTTTGAAATTCAAACTGTTGAAATTAAAATTATACTTATAGTAGTTCAGAAATTAATTAAGAATAGTTTACTAACTTTTCCAAGCGTTTTTCATGAGAAGTACTAAAGTCTGTAAACATGTCTGCCATAAAATTATATGGGTAGCGTTGATGAAGATCATTATCCTTAAATGTAACCTGGGTCAGTATGATATATTGAGAAAATATTATTTATTGAATAGATTATTGATCGGTTATTTATAAATGTTTTTTTTACATCTACTGTTAATTTTATTTAAATAAAAATACTACTTGATATTAAGTTAGTAGTATATATTAAAAATATTAAAATTATGAGCAGTACTTAATTTTATTCCAAAATGAGAGGATAGAAAAATGACAGAAGGACATTTTATCAATAAATATATTAAATTTTAGTAAGCTAACAAAAATGAGAATAATAATAATGACTTATTAATCGAAAAAGTTTTTCTTTTGTTTGTGAATAATCATAAAATAAAATCTTACCTCTTCCAATTGTTCTTCCAAACTTTTTGACATTTGTATTTGTGAAAATGTTGTGAAATCAATGCAATTTTCTTCCTGAATATCTACTCTCTCTAAAATATAATACATAAACTAGGAAATAGGTCAAATGTTCATCTATTGAAGTCAAGTAAACTCAATCAATTTTACCAGCTGGATTAATTTCTGATAAAATTGAACAATTCTTTGGCTGGAACCTTTTATTCGGATGTAAAAATATCCTGGAGCAAAACACAAAAATTATCAACCTATTTATATTTAGTCTCACATGTCCATCAATATAATACAAATCATTAATATTTGATTATTTTTCGGTTTAGACTTTATTTTATTTAAAAATATATATTTTAATTAATTTATTTCAGCTCTAGATAAAAAATATTATCTCACATGGATCGCATCTTTCTTTTCGGACTCAGAAGACAACTATCGTAACTTTGGAGTGTAGAGGTGACTAATTTAGGAGATTGCTGGGACGTATTTAGTTGGATATTAGAGGTCACTTCCTCCAAATCGTTAGGTAAAGCCCTCTGAAGATATATTAGATATAGTTAATCTAGCTATAAAGAAATATAGGTATTATGGCAGAAAATACTCTACGAGGTACTGATATAGAATTGATAGAAATTGTTATGTATAATATAAATAATAGATAAAGTCTGTCGACCTAGAGATATTAATGATACACCTTTAATACCGAGGTGTATTTCTACAATATTGAAATGAGATCAACGCCATTAATTCCACTTTTTATTTAGTTAAGTTTTTATAAAAATCAAAGTTACTCGACGTAACCCTATTATATTAGTAATAATATATTTCCATAGTAATATCGGTCCAGTGGTGTAGTGGTTATCACGTCTGCTTCACACGCAGAAGGTCCCCGGTTCGAGCCCGGGTTGGACCTCATTTTTATGTTTTTTAGAGATTGCAATTTTATTCTTTTTATCTAGATATATTTTTTAATTTAACCCGATATTTTCCTGACATCATCTTTAATTAGACACAGTTTAATTTATTTTTGATAAAAACCTAAATAATAATCACACATTTTAGTAATTACATGGTACCTTTTTGGATGGTAAACCAAGTAAGTCAATGTCACATTTAGAAGTTCGGATTTCTTCTTGATCTACATTGCTAGTCACATTTGAGTTAGAAAGTCTGTTTTTCTTTCTATTTCTTTTAATCTTCATTAAGCCAATATTCCACTTAACAATAAGTCAATCTACCTACAGTTGAAATAGAATTTTATGTAGTAAATGAAATATATCTAAAATTAAAAAAAATGCGTTATGGAAGTCTTTATTCACAATAAAAGTTACATACTACTTGAAAGTAACATGTTTAATTTACTAAAAACAAAATGAAAACCTAACTAGTAAACATCTACTCTTTTGTTTTGCTGTTTTTATATATATAATTTTATAGATTTTATATATTATATAGATTTTTATATATATATATCAATTGCGATCTTTTTAGCTTGCTTTTATCAATAGCCATCATTGATCTTTTCAGAATTACAATAACACCGAATAAGTACCTACCTATGGTTTTAGCGGAGCAATTCAGAAAGCAAGTGTACCTACAATTTAAACAAAAACAAATTTATTTGGTTATAATTTTGACTCTCAATCTACCCCAGACGCATGATAGTGTGCTCACAACTCTAATGGACAAAGTATTTATGAAAAGTAACAACTATTTGATACTGTATGAAATTTAGAGAATTAATTGAAAGATAAAACTGTATTTTGCTTTGAAATTCTTAAATATTTCTTAATTTGTAAAATGAAGTAATCAAAGACTTTATGAAAAATTAAGGATGTATAAAATATATAAATATGCATAAATAAGAATGCGTTTGAGTTCTTATTTAGCCAAACTCTACCCCGGCCTCATCATAACAATAAACAAGAAACTCAAAAACAGAGAACCAACAAAACAGTTTCAAAAGAAGAAATATTTCGATTGATTATAATATTATATTTTAAGACAACAAGTAGGTATATGATTAATGCAACAATTAGTTGCAATATAAAGAAATAATTATATTAATTTCACCATCTGAATAATATTATATAAGCAAACAAGTATGGGATAATGAAAATAATAGTCCTTCATAAAAATCAAGAATGGATATTCTAGAAATTGAAGATTTGTCATGTAGATTTGCCAACAACTAAAAAAGAATTTATTTATACAAAAATTTATGCTGAATTTTTTTTGAAGTTCTGAAGCTGCCCAAAGATATGATAACTATATACATTTTTATAAAAAAATATTATACAATAAATATGATTATTCTTAAATATTTAAATAATTTTGAGACAATATAATACCGAAGTAATATGTATGTACAGAATGAGTGCCTCGATGCAAAAATGAAAAGAAATAAAATAAAAGTAACAATAAAACAAAATTGATAATAAAAAGAAGAAATGCGACTTCGACATAAGTGAGTATTAACTGAAATATAATTATGTAAAAATTTATTTCAAGTTTAAAATCCTTTAATCGGTAACATAATTGTATAAAAAATCGAATGTAATTATGTATATTACTTGAAATAGAATAGTAGTATTTATAATATTAATTAGGTATTTTTAGAGGACAATATACGAGGTGTGCGTCTTATGAGTCTTAAATAGAAGTCTGTGGTCTTATGGAAAATATACACATATGATAAAAAAGACTAAAATAATGAATATTGTTCAAAATGTGTTCTAGACAGATATTAAAGTGGACTTATATGAGATACTGAAATTGGAATCAGCTTAAACAATGGTACCTATTATTTTATAATCTGTAATAATCCAAAATTTGAAATATTACAACGATTTTACCTACACATCCTGAAAGATCTAAATCAAGAATATTTTCAATTAGGAATATCAAAATTCTAAAAAATGTCTAAAAATATTATCTAAGAGTTCAGCTATTACCCTATCTGTAAAAACGTCACGAATTGTATAGTAAAGTATTCTTTTTAAGTGAGATGGTTAGTCCTAATAAGCCTGACTACAGTTCTTCATCGGAAAGTGGATTTGAACGTGAACCTGACGACTGGGAATCATCAAGCCAATCATCCAGCGCAGTACGACATCGTTTGGCCGGCTGTTTGTTGTGAATAGATATTCCCAGAGATGGTTTCTTCTTTCTTTTATTGTTGGTGTGCAGTCGACTTGCTGATTGAGAAAAATATAAGAGTGTTTTGTATTGACGATCAGGAACGTCCTGAGACACGCGAATATCCAACAAGTCTTCTGTGTTCTCCAGATGTAAGTTCTGCGGGAAAAACGAAGAAAAGGGGTATTAGTAGTATGGTATAATGATCTCTACCACATGATTCATTGCCCTCCTTAGGTTCGACAGCCAGCAAGGTCAGAAAAATGAATCACTGACTTGCGCTCCCATTTATAAATTATCAAAATCGATTCTGATTTGTCGGAATACTGAACCCCGAATGGACGGGGGGGGGTCTTTGACTTAATGGTGTAGATATCCCTATACCATACTACTAGTATTGCTATCAACATCAAAAGAGACACTATAAGCAGAAGTAATTAAGAGTTATAAAGGGGACTCACTTTATCATTGGCGAGAGAGAGGAGACAATTAAGGAGAATAGCTGGATTCAAATCCTGCGACGAGTCAACCGAAGACAAAGGTTTGAGTTCTTGCAGCAGATGAGAGAAGAGTTTGTGTTCTTTTTCTCCATCAGCGGTTGTCTCAGCTGAGAAAACGGGAAGAGAGGATAGTTCAGCTTGAGCTGAAGTTGATGGTAGTTGGCTGTTTGCAGTGGAGTTGCTGTGTGTGCTGTTGAGAGAGGTGTTCAATGAACCGTCCTGAAGGAAGGTTGTATCCCACGGAGGGGACAGCAATCTCCACATCACTTTCTTCACACGACGGATATCGATCCGCTTATACACCAGCGCATAGGAGATGCTGACTTGGTTCACTTTTGGGGGGTGAGTCAACAGATCGAGTTGATCCTCGGTCACGTCGAACCTTTCCGCCTCCTGAAGGTTGAAGAATGGATCCACTCGAAGAGCCATGTTGCAGTTGTCTTCGTCGTCATCCAAGTCGACATTGTGTGCTCCGTTGATTGCAGGTGCACAGGAGAAGTCGGGCGGATCTGAATTGTCACTGGACGAAGTCCGAGGAATTCCCTGGAGGACATAAACCAGAAGACATAGAGCATTACCTTCAAACAACTCCTCTAATGCGGGCCTCTTACATCAGAGCATTCCGATTCGCTAGTGTCCAAGGCGGCGCCTGCACCAATCAGCGTCTGACGAGTCATGAAGCAGCACATGGACTTGTAGGCGTGGCGCATCTGGTCATCGTTGACCTGCGGCAGGAGGTGCAGCTCGTAACTCATCTTCTCCGACATCTCCTTGCTCATGTAGGTCTTCACCGATCTGCGTTTGAAGATGTCGCCCCAGTCCTCCTTTATAACACGAGTGACACCGCTGCACCAATGATTGAAGACGAAGAATCAATCATCAAATAAAACGAACAACTATTTATTGAAATAGCAGATTTAGTCATCAGGATTCGTACTTAATTCGTATGGAAACTTGATCAATCTCGCTCTGAAACTGCACCTTACTGTTCTTCCCCAGGCCACTGGCTCTCGACTTTGAACA
This sequence comes from Vannuccia rotundouncinata, assembly GCA_034780395.1. Taxonomy (NCBI): domain Eukaryota; kingdom Metazoa; phylum Platyhelminthes; order Proseriata; family Coelogynoporidae; genus Vannuccia; species Vannuccia rotundouncinata. The sequence goes on along the minus strand of JAUZNC010056612.1, from coordinate 7,667 downwards.
CTTCTCTTTTCCCTTGTCTGGGGGGACAACTAATGGACGCTCTGAAAGCAAAGCACGAGCCACAAGGACGCAATACTTAGCCAACATACATAATACGCAAAACTACCGATTCTTAAAGTTTTGAATGTTTAGTACGAACTGTTTAATAAATACCATAGATAAACTATCTTTGTTTAAGTTTAACTAGATTGGTAATCTAGCTGATTGTTGTCACTTAGTATCAGTTTCTGTCGATCCTGGCAAAAATTCAATATTATTAGTAATTACTGTAGTAATATTAAATTCAATAATTGTTTATATTTATCAATTAAATGTATATATTCTGTTAAAGTTATTTTCAAATTATTTAACCAATCACAACTGTGGATTTGCCATACACACGATGCAACATACTTTAGTGTAGAAATATTTTAGATGTCCAATTTAGTTCTATATATAATATACAATATCTATGATAAATACAGACTTCGGACATATTTTTAAAAATATAATACATCATACGACGAAACAACCACATCCCTAATCTACTATTGATTATAAAAGAATATAATTGAAATATTTAAAATACGGTAACAAATTGCAATTGTATTTGGATCGCATGAATGTTAAATATAAACGAAAGCAATATTTGTAATACAGCACAATACAGGACCATCAAAAAAGGTAATTTATATCGAGGGTATCCCCATAACCGGATTTTACTGTATCAGAGTTGCAAAATAATAGAAAATACGGGTGAAAGGATATCTCTATTAATTTTGTATGAGAATATTGTTTTCAAGAATAAAACCCCAAGAGTCTAGAACTGTGATATTAAACTCACTACGTTTAATGGCCAAATCTTTGAGTCCTGACCACAGAGCCAACATGTCGTCATTCACAGTGCCGAACTCGTCCATATTCTTCTTCAGGAAAGATTTAACACTCTCCACAAATTGTGACGGGCTGAAGGTAAACAATAATGGTCCATTAAACATACCAAATCAAGCCTTACCATTACTCCATTTTCCTAAAATCAGATTCTTTACTTTGAGGAAGGGAGATCTTGAGAAGTGTGAGGTGGTGACCCTAATGAATCGTCTGCAGGAACTTCTACCGAGATGTCACGGTGATCTTGGCTGATGTCGGCAGTCACTATAGTGTTAGAGCAAATAGAGGCTAAAGAGGAAGCCAATATCTCAGTTAGGAGAAGGTACAATTCTGCCTCTTATAACTCAGGTCACACCCCGGTATCATTTATAACAAAACACCTTAGACAAATGAATATTAGCTGTCCGCAAAAAATATGATTTTATTCAAGAATACAATAACTGAATTCGGATCAAACTATTTTAATTGATGACATTAATAAACAAGGTTGACCTGGGTAATTTTTTTCTGTTTCCTGTGAGTTGGGCGGTGTAAGAAAGCTCGGTGGAATTGGCATAGAGGAGGCCTGAATATGAGAAGGATAAAGAGCGGTTTAAGAAGCTAAATTAGAGATAAATTACATGAAATATTCGATACACTGGATATAAACAAGATATAATTAATATAGTAGAAAGGAATAATTAAAGGCTATAAGTGGGTATACAGTTACACACCAACACCAGTTATCGTACGATATAACTGTGCGACCTTCCTTGTGACAAGGGGGCTTTGTGTTCACTGTTTATGAAGGTGAACTAAACCGATTTGTTCACCTACATCACACTTATTGTACATATAATACACACCAGAAATGATTGAATACATTTTAGGTAGCTATTCCTGCATCTTCATACCAGGTATTTAGGTAGCTATTCCTGCATCTTATACCAGGTGTTTAGGTAGCTATTCCTTTATCTTATACCAGGTATTTAGGTAGCTATTCCTGCATCTTCATACCAGGTATTTAGGTAGCTATTCCTGCATCTTATACCAGGTGTTTTGGTAGCTATTCCTGCATCTTATACCAGGTATTTAGGTAGCTATTCCTGCATCCTATACCAGGTATTTAGGTAGCTATTCCTGCATCTTCATATCAGGTGTTTTGGTAGCTATTCCTGCATCTTATACCAGGTGTTTAGGTAGCTATTCCTGCATCTTATACCAGGTATTTAGGTAGCTATTCCTGCATTTTATACCAGGTGTTTAGGTATTCCTGCATCTTATACCAGGTATCTAGGTAGCTATTACTGCATCTTATACCAGGTGTTTAGGTAGCTATTCCTGCATTTTATACCAGGTGTTTAGGTATTCCTGCATCTTATACCAGGTATCTAGGTAGCTATTACTGCATTTTATACCAGGTGTTTAGCTATTCCTGCATTTTATACCAGGTGTTTAGGTATTACTGCATCTTATACCAGGTGTTTAGGTAGCTATTCTTGCATCTTATACCAGGTATTTAGGTATTCCTGCATCTTATACCAGGTAGTTATTCCTTTATTTTAATAAGAAGTATTTTTCAGAGTGGAATCAGAACTATACTATTTAATTACAGAGATGATAAGTCTAATAAAATAAAATCTGTTTGCATATAAATCTGCTGTGTTTCTACTATCGTATAATTGGTTATCAAGAGGATTTGAAAAATAGCACTGACACAACCAAAGGTCCAACATAAGTTATTATTTCAAGTTTGTAATGATTCCAAAACTCACTGGATTGTTAGCATGAAAGATGAAGTCCCCATACTGGGCACACAAGCCAACATCAGTCGACAAGGACATCGTCTGCATGACTCTGAGGAAGTTCGAATGAAGGTGCAGCCCGCTGGTGAGAGTGGTGGGCGTCTCTTGGAACAGACAAGACATCAACTGTGTGTTGGAATCAATCAGAAGTTCACAGGAGTCATTCAAGACGTCCACGTTGTTGAGTCGAAGTTCTCCAGTACCACCTTCGTCGTAGGAGATGGCTTGATGCTGGAAGATCGGGTCCGTCTGATGGGGTGGTCAGCAACAGCAAAGGGGTTACAGATAGTGACAACAAAGGGTTGCCCATAGCAACAGCATTGATATAGCATTATATTTATCTAGATCGGCAAACTTAATTACATTTTGTCCGAAATAAAAACGGACAAAAAAGACAAAATGGTGGAATCTTGTTCTGACTAATTTTATAAATTTTGTACAATTGAAATAGAGCTGTGAAGAAGACCAAATCGGTTATATATTTGCACAAGTAAGTTCTTTTATTTTCATTCATATTACGAGTCTTTATTGTGTGTTTGTCGTATGTTTTCCAGGAGAATTGTTTATTCAATTCAATTTATTCTAATCAGTTTTCTTACGTCTCCAACGAAGCGGTTTGTCAATCTAGAGAAGTTAACTTCAACAACAACACAAAATCCAGCAGTGCCGTCCCAATACCTCCATTCTCAGAGCGGTTCCTCGCAGGCGAATCTTGTTGAGTTGTTGCACCAGCCTCTGCTTCTTGGTGTTGGACCTCTCTCGCCTCAGTTTCGCTGGGCTCCCCTCTTCTCCAGACCCGTCTTCGTCGTCCTCCAGGGAGGCTGGGAGGACCACAGCGGCCCCGGGAGCTGTTGAACCACTGCGACACAGCCCGGAGAGGACTTTGTAGGTGTCCTGATGGACGGCGTCCACACGACCTGCGTAGATCTTGGCGCTGGCGTCGAGAGACGAGCTGGCCACCTGCGGAGAAGGAGTGTGGATGGTGCAACACACTTCGGCTCGTCGAGAAGCACCTCTGCCAACTCACCTGGAAGTTGTCTCTTTGGTTCCTCATCAGCACCTCCTCCATGTAGTCGATGAGGTGCAGCCCGAAGGCGTTGTGGGCGGTGATCTTGTTCTCAGCGGCCAGCCGGATGCAGTTGTCGTAGTGTTCCACCAGCTGCTGCCCCGAAAGCAGGTTCTGTGCTGGAGGTTGGGCCGACGTTACGTCAAGGCGGTGGTGCCGACGACTGCGACGCTCTGTGACGTCGTCGTTGTCATCTGAGGCTGTGAAACCTAGAAGAGGTCATACGTAATATATACCAACTGTTGCAAACGATGATTACTAAAATTGTTTAATACAACATTTTGTCTTTTATATCAAACTGAAAAGTGGCAAAAAAGATCGAAAAACAATCGTTAATACAAAATATTAATAAAAAATAGTAAAATAGGATTTCAACAACGTAACCAAGCAACGTAAAACTTAAATAATTTAAATAAAACGGCAAACCAACCACTTTTGATTGACATCAAACTGTTATCTAGATCATAATCACTTGCCACTTCTTCTGTTCATGGAGGTATTAATTCCAATAAAGAATTGAAAGATATGCATTAATAACAGGCAGCAATATATTATAATCAAAATATTAGAGTTACATTTGAAAAGATCTGCCACACATATGTAGATGAAAAACTCTATTTATTTGTGTAAGAAAGAATTACCTAAGGGAATCTTAGTTATGAGGACGCTGCAACTTTTCATTCCTTTATCTTGGTCCATGGTGACAATCTGAATGAAATTGAAAAAGCAGACAAAATAATAATTAATACAGCATTAAAATACAATTAACATAAAAACAGTTAGTTTGTTAGTCATGTCTCGATTTGCCGGCCATTTTTAGATAAAATGAATTCAAAATAGGAATTTCAGCAGACCAAGAAAGACAGTATTGAAGAAATCTGTATGCATGGAATAAGTGTAACCTGGAATTATGTAATAAATTTTAATGACTTACAACATCAAAATCCTTAACTCTATTGCAAGAAATATAATATAGTGTGATTTTAATTATGACTTTTAGGCCAAAACAAAATATAGAATAAAATTTATTTAATTAAATAGATTTTCATTTTGAGAAAATACTGACTTCATACATGAATTTTTATAAAATTATTTTATGCCTTCCCTTTGTTTAAGTTAACTGGACAGGGTTTGGATATCATATATAAAAGAAATTTAAAGACTTTTCAGAAGGTTGATTATAAATTGTGGCACTCTGAATAATGTTTGTACCTAGGTAGTAAAAGCATGAGTATGCTATGATATAGAAATTTTTCAGTTCAAAGATTTTTCAGTATACTATTCCAAGACCCATACAACCAAGACTGCATCCATGACTTTTGTATGCCAGATATTTTTAGACTTTTCATATTATTTTATATATAAAATTCCTGATATATCCTCCTAGGGATCATGGAATGCGGGCTGGGATAAAACTCCTGCTGAAATGTTTATGAGGCTTTTTTACAGATGATCTATAAAATTCATTTAATAATTTCAGAAAACATATTGATGGATTAATAGAATTCAAAAGATATATATATTAAATAAATGTTAAGTATATAAAATATTTTATTATGCACATTATCAGGTAGGTGTCCAGAATATATTTCAAAATAAATAATTTAAAGTTTAATAATGTTCTGTACATGTAGTTTATAAGACATATAGTAAAAAGTTGACTTTGTTTTTAGAACAAGAAAATGTTTTTTTATTAATTTTGTAAATTTTTCTATATATTTTTATACAAATTATCAAATATTTGATTACAAACAATATAAATAATATTTAAGTTATGCAATCTTGAACAAATTTCTGGTATCAATAATATATGTGTTTAGTAGATATGCTATGATATTGTTGACTTATGTTAATCGATATTATAGTAGGATATGACCAATTAAAACTAAATGAACTCGCTTTGATGCTTTAAATAAATACAGATTGAAAATATTTTCCAATTGATGATTGTAACAACTGCTATATCTTTGACCTTTTATTATTTTACTGAGTTAGCCTATTTGCTTCAGATTCCTCTGCTGTTCCTTTATTGTGATTATAAGGCCATGTAAGATTTTCCATTCAAAATAGGCTTTAGATATATTTTGACCAAATCAGAAGATGCATTAACTCTTTTATCACTGTCTTCAATTTAGCAACAGAGTGTGTGTATAGGTAAGGAGAACAGCATACTACCATACTATTATATACATAACATTACTATAGCTTTTTATTTTTTATTAATATTTCAGAATAATTTTTAAAAAATTGACACCTACAATATTTTGTAAATGTCAAGAATGATTCGCAACATCTTCAATATTTTGTAAATGTCAAGAATGATTCGCAACATCTTCAATATTTTGTAAATGTCAAGAATGATTCGCAACATCT
>JAUZNC010056611.1:0-12531 GCA_034780395.1 Vannuccia rotundouncinata | reverse complement strand
TAAGCATTAAACGAAACTTCTTTGTTTAGAGAAGCGAAATGATTTCTATTTTTAGTCTTGTGAGTCAGAATATAAATATAGTCGGTAAAAGAAGACTTTTTATTGGTTAAGGTTTTAAATAATCAATATCACTATGCAAACCAAATGTAACAATCAATATTCTATTTATTTATTCAAATAAACAAATTTTTATAACATGAAATTATTATTTTATAGTATAACAATAATATTCTATGTATTTTTACATTGATACTTTTATATATTTTAATAAATTAATAATTAAAAAATAAATAAATAAATTATGCAAATAATACAAAATAAAGTAATGACAATTATTGGCGAAAGATTACAATTTATTATAAAAAGTAATAAAAATATAAAAGAACTAAATAAAATACGAAACAAATTTTGATCTACAAATTGACATATATTATATTTACTATAGCTATAAATAATTTAACTTTAGTATATAAAATTTTTTGTAGTAGTGGAGACCGAGGCTATAGTTGGTTACAGGGGTAATTGTTGACACAGTGTAAATAACTATTAAACTATATTATCAATTATATCGAAGCTATATAAATATATATTAAATATTTTTAGTAAGTCAATTTAAATTTTTATGAATACTTTATTTCGCACAAAAATTTACATTTTTAACGTACTTTCGTCATATTATTATTATGTAATAATTAATTGTGTTATATTTTGACTAAATTATTTCGGTTACCATTAATTCAGTATTGTTTTAATTTTTTGCTTTTGAATAGTACTGTATTATGTATTATGTTTTCTATTTATTATCAAATATAAAATAAAAAATTGATCACATTTTTCCTACAAAATCTAAAAGGAATTTTTTGAATGAAATAGTTATTATATTCAAACATAATTTGTATGATTTGTATAATTTGTATAGACTCACTTGTAATAGACTTGTATAAACATATTATAGACTTACTGTGTACTAGAGACGAGGGTTGTAGTTTTATTTGAGAATTTTGCATTTAACCATAACAATTTTACTACCTATAATACATAAATTATAACAGATTAAGTGTTATTGTTATTTAAGTTTAATACAAATTAATTAACAAACATTAATTATACATACCTAAAATCGTATTTTATTAGTATTTCACATTTATATTTTATAATACACATATCAGGGGCCAGACAAGCATTTAAAAACTGAGGGAGAAGGGCCGAGGCACATTAAAAGGGGCGTCTGCAATTGAGAAATATTTATAATATTCAACTGAGACAGAGGGTCTATAGGGAGTTTTATGATTATAGTATCATATATAGCGCGAAATATTCATTAAATATTAATTATGATTTATACAATATAAATAATTCAGATAAAATATAATGTAAAAAAAATAAATAAAGTAGGTATATTAAAACTGATCCATTGTGAGCGAACAAAGAAATCATTTATCCTTAGTATTGCTACTATTTAAATTATTATTGTAAAGAATAAAATAGACCTGATAAATTTGCATAATTTATAGGGTACTTTATGTAGTTGATTTAGAATATTAGAAATGTACACACGTTACAAATAAAATATAATAAATAATATGGTAACTGTGCTACATTTATTGGTCAAGTCTAAACAATTAATTGTTCGTAAGTACTATATAATATTATTATATATGGAGTAAAGTAGTTTTGTATTTAAGGAAAGCTTGTTAAGAAAGTTATCAATCAATGTTGAAAAATAGTGTATTATAATATACCAATTGAATATAATGTTGTCTGTGATCGATCGATATAGATTCATAATATATACATAAAGGTACGCGTACGTACCAGTAATTTTGTAGCTTTTATTCACGTACGTACCAATATAGACACTTCGAAATATTATATCGCCACAATTATATGCGCGATTAACATAATATATTAATACTGCACTGTAACTCATTGTTGATATACTGAATGATATTAAAGTTGTTTTCTATTTTTTTTCTCTATTTTATTATTTTGAATTACATTTTCTATATCTCAAAAACTTCAATTTGGAAGTGCTTCTTTCTCGAAGTTCCCTTGCAGTCATAACTTATATAATATACTATAAACTCAGTCAGTTCACACAACGTAATAATGCTGAAGCCAATCCAAAGACCAAAGATGCCTCCGACGTTTGCAACATAATCTTCAATCGGGATTATTAAAGTTTCATTTTGTGCTAACAAATTCAATGATGTAGCATAGATCTTAATGTGAACAAATGGAAAGCGAAAACCTTGATAAGAATTATCCTTCTTATCCATCGCAATCGAATCTTTTGTTAAATTTCGGACTCTTGGATCAATCGATAAATTAAGTTCGTCGGACATCTTAAAAACTTCTGTAATCTTTTCAAATATCTTTTTGTACACAACATTTTGAAGGTCGATTGTAGGGGGCCATTTGGTTGATTGAATTTCATACTTATATTGAATGCTACTACATGGATCTTTGTAACGACCCGAGTACATGTTTGAATACCTTTCGTAGAGTTTGCTGGTTTGATAGTGACATGTGGTGAATTTGTTCAAGTCGAGAAAATCTTTGAGTCCAAAAATATAAAAACGATTCAGCTCTTCGTTATAAAACATTGTGTTGATTTCTTTCAACAAAGACTCCTTTACCTCGTGACAAAATCGGAAACCCTTTTTTGCCAGACTTATTTCAACCTCTGAGAAGTCATCCAGACACCCACACTTCTGGAGGATAAATTGCTGCCTATTTAATGCATAATTGTCGGATGGAGTGCGTTTAAATGTGATATTATCAAAGCCCTGACTCTTAAGATCAGAAGCCATTGTCCATAAGTTGGGGATCTCTTCGCATGGATCTCTTAAAGTGTTAAATTTTTCATATGTGTGCATTTCTAGTTCAATATTATGGGACGTTCCCACTTTAGCAATGATGCGATTACTTTTGAAACAGGGCCTCGTCTGATCAGGATGAACGTTAATGGCGAATCCTGCCATTTCATCAACCTGAAATTATAAAACTATAAAATTATGATACCGTTTCTTTATGACACTATATGTGTATTAGTTGAAATGTTTGCAAAAAACGACAGCATTTTTAAGCAACACTACAAAAAAACAGAATTATATTCTCTAACGGTACCGATTCCACTCAATTTTAAAAATAAAAGAATTATAAATATGTTAACATAATAATTAAATTATTACATAATATATGCTGAGTGGAGCAATTTTATTTAATTAATATAAATACAAATAAAATATTGACATTATTAGATAGATATATATATATTAGATATCAGACGATTAAATAATCATCGTTTTTAAATGCATTAACATTTTTAAAAATGGTCGTAACTGATGTTTTCTTCAATATAATATATAATGCAAATGCGAATTTTAATGTTTGCTTTTCATTTCCTTGTTCGTGGTCTACCAGAACCTTGAGTTATACTTTCATAAACCATTTTATTTTCAGTGATGAGCATAAAATACAGAGTACTGACAAATCCCTTATCGTTGCATCAAATATAGATAAATGATAAACATCAAATAAATGAACGATGAACGAGAATACGATATTATAAATATATTAACTAATAAAATATATACGCAATATAAACAATTTCAAATTGATATTATAGTTAATAAGAGATATTACTTTCAATCCTAATATTTTATATTATAATTTCTGAATTTTAAAGTGAAAACTCTGTAAAGATCCTAATACTATGAGTTGGAAATTAACTCTTTGTTATGTTTGTATACAATTTTAAATTTGAATAACTCTTGACAGCCGGTCGATAGATAAAAAATTATTTTACCGACGCGACGGTATTATAAAATCCATATACAGTCTTGAAAAGTCTTAAAATTGAAATTCAAGACTCGAAAAAAGTATTTTTTGTATATCTGGCTGAGTAATTGTATTGAAAATCCTGATTTTTTAAAAACTTGTACAAGGTATGAGTTTTAGAATATAACATCTTTTTAATACAAAATATTTTACACACTTTTCTGTGTATTTTTTAAGTGTAAAATTCTATTATCTATTACAATATTCCAAAATTCTTCACAACAATAATGAAAAATTCTGTCGTTTTTCAAGACTGCTACGCATGATTGACCATGTTAAATTTCTAAAACTAATACTCAGATCATTTAATTGAAATTAACCATCTACTTATTATAGTAATACTGAAATATTGGTTAAACTTACACCGTCGATATCTATAAGCGACAGTGTTCTTCTGGCAGGCGGAATGTGTAAAATCAGTGTCAATCCGTTATTAGGTCCATTCATTTTCAGATTTTTTGAGTCTGGGACAAATATTAAACACGCATATTTTGTGGGATGCTTATACACGGTAAAATTGCGAAAGTCACAGTTGAAGTGCATATATTTGCAATAGAAAACTTGATCCTGTGGTAATTTATAAACATTTGGTTCCTTAAAATTTGCTCTCCATGCATATTCCACCAGAGAATTCGAATCTTGAGTGCCACCATTATTTGATAAATTATTAAATTCAGCGACTAGTGACCATACTTTTGTTAAATTCATAAAATATTCGAAATTTTGTTCAACTTTTCCTTTAGATATAGGTTCAACAGGACAAATTGCAACATTGGGGAAAATAAATTGTTCTTTTAAAACATAATTTTCGATAGATTTTGGAAAATTATTGTATCGTAAAGTTAATATTGTCAAGTGGACTGTAAATCCAACAAATGCACAAAGGGTTACAATACCCCAAAGCAGCTGTTTACATCCTTTAGCTTCTATAATTTGTCGAAGTCCGTGAGCTGAGGTACTGTTGAAAAAGTTGAAGACTCTGACGTCATCTCTTAAACTATGACAGTTCATATTTCGTGAAGCTGTGCGTAGAGATTTCCGCACCTTACTTAAATTGAAGAAATATCAGTATTCCTATCCTTTTTGACGTGTCTAGCAAGGTCAATAATTAAGGTTATTGGACAAAAGTATACTATAGTTTGGTTTATTGAGAAAATTCCCTAAATATATATAATGATTTCAAGAAAATCCTATAACTAGATTCATGTCATTAGAGATTAGCCGATACGGATCTATGTTCGTATTTTTGGATAATTTTAACTCAACTTTTATTGGCGAATATATACAAAAAAATTTTTTTTTGTTAATTGTATCATTTTTGGATATATATTTTAAAGTCAGTTTTACTAGTATGCCAGTAACCATCTATTATTATTAGTTACCGGTTTTATAAATATTGCATTTTATAGTATAGATATCATGAATATTTTACGTGTATATTGCGAACATACTGTATACTTATTTGATTGCATATATTGACCATTAATATTTTTATATCATATATAATACTAAAGATTATTCTTCGAAAAAATAAAACATTATAGGCAAAAGTTTACTAAATTTGTTATGCTCAGTAAATAATCGTATTTTTTAGATGAAAAATATTACATATTTCAATGTAAAAAGTGAATAAAATGTATATATAAATTATTGTTTTCAAATCATATAATTATTTGTCTTCAAATTGGATAAATTGAAAAAAATGAAGTTGATTGCATCTTATTACTTATATTTTATCTTGAATATATTAATTTTACCTCTCTATAATAAACAAGCTACGGTTCGTTAATTTTCCATCTAATAAAAGTTTTACATCCATTTGAACATGTTTGTATGAGAAAAATACTTTGAGTAGCGTCATAATTTTTTGCTGCTACTAAAAAGTTATTAAAAATAGAACCTATTTATTAAAAAAAATGTAAAACATGCTAGTAGTAACAAATGTTTTATTTCTTACAAATAATATTTGTTAGCAAAAAATCCTTTTAAATTCAGAAATTTAACAAAATACATGGTTTTAGAAAATAGTAAGAGTATTGTTATAGTGTAATATTGTATTCTTTTAGAGAAAATTCAGATGTTAATTTAATAAATTTACTTATTGGTAATATTTTATATGCATCCAAAATGCAACACAAAGTAGTTATTTTGGATTTTAAGTTTTTCATGCTAAGGATAATTTACATTTAAACGTCTATTGAATACATTTTAAGGTCGAAGGCATATATCGCGACTTTTGGAGTGTTAATCTTGAAATTCAATAGTAACTTGGTGCAAAATTTCAGCTTTGTACCATTTATTATACGATGACTGCGTGAATTCACGCAGGTAGTCCTCGGTGTACATCATCCATTTTTATAACTGCTATCTTAACATGAAACTTAAAATTTTGACTAAATAATAAAGATATTTCACGTGATATTCAAAATCATTACCAAAAAGTAGGACGAAGGAATTATAAGGACAAATAATAAAAGCAAATAATTAGTATAATGATCAATTTTTAAATATTTATTCCTTATTACTGTTGAGGTTATTGTATTTTAATTACTTTTTATAGATAATATGGACTTATATAAGGATAAAAATCTGTTATATAGCGTATTGTGTCAGATACTCATAATAAATCAAACGCCAAAAAAACAATACATGTTAAAAAACGGTATAAGATACTTGCTTTATAGTAGTTTTAGCATTATTATATATATTTATTTATATGCTTTGGCATAAAAACTCCAATAGAATCAAAATAAATAACAAAATGATATACTTTATTGAATGATACACTTTGCTAGATATTACAAAAATTAGTGGAAATTAAAAATTAATGAATAATTAAACACATTAAGAGTAAATAAGACATTGATTAGTAATAGATATAAGTATCATGCAGTGTACTACTAACAAAACTCATTTTAAATAATATTGATTAGTTAAAATATTGTATAGTGTTACACCTGTAAAAAAGGATCCAAATACGCTAAAATAATCAGTGAATAAAATTAAACAGTAAGAGTGAAAGCGCATAAAATATACTATAAATAATTTTTTAGTTTTATAAATGTCCAATCAAAAGATTCTAAAGTTGCTCATTTTCTTCGTCTCTGTGTAAGAGCACACTGGGAAAGAATTTTTTCTGGTTTGCGGAACGACAAGCAGAGGCTGGAGTCTTGGGCACCCGGCAGCGAAGAGGTGTGGAGGCTGGCAGTGGACTGAAGTAGCGGGCACAGGATACTTCAGATTCTCGTAGAATGGAAGCATAGTAATCACGAGACATTGACAGAAACAGGAGGATGATCTGATAAAATTGTGTATTATTGGAGTCAAATTAAAACAAACATTATGAATAAGAATCTAAAAAAGTAATTCTAAAAATTAAAAATAAATAGCATGTTATTTTCGAAACAAATAGATACACTCTTTTGTAAGGTTTATTCTAATAAAAAGTACCAAAAACTAGGACAGAAAGTCCCTCTTTTAAAAGGAGAGTACAAGTAGAATATTCTTTGAAATTTTAAATTAACTCAGGGTATTTATTTTATAAGGATTAGATATTTACAAATTATAAAAAACATGTTTAACAAATTAGTAAACGTAGCGAATAACACAATAATATGTATAATGCTAATGTTAAAAGTAATATCAAATTAGTCATCGACAAACCTGATTAAAAATTAATTGACCATTGTTGTGAAATAAGTTCACATAGTCGAACTTTTGGTCTCATTGTACATATAGTATCACTGATTGTGTTATTTCTATTTAGTCAAAGTAAATTAGTAAAATTGGTCGTTATGATTTTCAATCACACTACACACATGAAATATTTTAAAATAATTAACGGTATAAGAACTGTGGATCGTATAAGAACATTGGAACAGTTGATAGAGAAAGAATTATAAATGCATTTAAAAAGGTCGAGATCGACGAAATATTGCAGAAGCACTTGGACGAGACCATCTTCGAAACATTATTAAATTAAAATATAGTCACAATACTATAACACCTGGAGAAATAAATAAATATTAAATTGATCAAAAAATTATTAAATGAACAAGATAAAGAAATTGTATTTAACTTTTTGGGAGAGATGGCTGTTAACGACGAACACATGAAGTGTAATGTGACAATATAATACATGTGCACATAACGATCATTCTCATTTTGGACATTAGATTGATTTCCCATATTTACTAAAACATTCTCCTTTTCTCAATACTTGTGAAGTGACCGGTCAATCATAGTCTCCACCTCATGAAGAAGTTATACTTGTTTAATATATATTAACAAGTACTCATCATTGTTTGCTGGTTAATGACTCCTAAAATGTTCATTCATTACTTCTTTAACTAAATTGAATTTACTTCACTTAACCGTTCACTAATTTCATGTTTAAATGGTTAACGGCGAAGCTGAAAAGATATTATTAACTATAATAAAACCTCTTATTTAATTCTTTTCTTTTATATAAACATTTGATTCTATCATATAATTTTAGATATTCTATAATATATAATAATGCATCATTTTTAAAAACTCACCGCCTGTTGATCTCTAGTCTCACTAACTGCCCCAATCACATCAAGGTCTGATTTAGAATTACCGACTAGCGTGGGGCCAAATACCTTGGACAGATTGTCGGCTCCCATACAGCAGACCGGTGAGTTCACCACTAGCTGTAATGAAAAATAATAACGGTCTAACATAAGTATAACCATTGTATTATAATCTTGAATTAAAAATTGATTAATTAAAAAAAGATTAAAAAAATTGAGAAGAGAATAAATTAACAATAGACATGTCCCATTTTTCAATATTTAATCTTTTGAACTGATTAAATTTTTAATGAAATCTGCAAAATTCATTCGAATAGATTAATACAGTATAATCCGGTGCTACCAAGATTGAAGGGACTGTAAAAAATGCTTGTTATATCCATAGACTTAGGTCTAGAGTTATATCACAAGTACCACAAAATTGATGTTAAACAAAAATGCTTTATTTAAGTTATTGAATATGATAACATTGATTGTCATCAAGTTTAAATAAAATTTTATTGACAATATTACAGAGTTTGAAGTCAAAAAGACATGGTCATGCTGACTATTTTATCTGATAGATAATTATGTAATTTTAAAATTTAGAACAGACATTTTGAAAATGCATATTTATCTATCAGATAAAATACATAGTCAGCATGTCTATAAGCGAGCGTGTTACACGTAGTTGGTACTTATTATAGGAAGTAAGAAGTCCATTACGTCACATCACCTGTAAGTGAAGCATTGTGTATGCCAGTGAGTCCCTATTGGGTATTGGTAGGTCGTCCATAACTCGACGCAAGATAGTCTGACCCTCTTCTTGGTTTTTAGAGGCTGCAGCTCTAGCCAAGACCGGCCACTTGTCGTAGGTAACAATAGGCTCAGTAAGGTTCCGTAGAAATAACTTGAGGCAGCCGCACACTACATGAATGTCGTCAATCTGGCCCAGCGATGGCGGAATTTTTCCCCGGAGCAGCTTTGAGTAGAGGTCTGAGAAATATTGCGTATAGAAAGAGAATAGAACATTGAACCCTGATGCTTAACATATAATTGAATATATAGGTTGTTAGTTTCTACTTTATAACAAGAACCAGAATAAATATATACGTAATAAGATATATTCACTTATTTAAAAGAAAGCATCAAAATATCACAATGCAGTGATCTTTAATCTCACCTTTGATCTGTTTCTCAGACCCGGGAATCCGGTAGATACCCTTCTCTTTGAGTCCACGTGCTTCAATCTCCTTGATACAATGAATGATCAATGCTGGCACTTTAGGGGCATCATTAACAGGACAGTAGTCAGACAATAAGACTGTATTAGAGCGTCCATGTGAGTGATTCCCAGTAAGTGAACTCACACTACAACCAACACTAGCTGGAGTGCCGATCATAACACACGGTGCAATTAACTACAATGAATAACGAAATTAGTTTCACATTAATACGTAAAAGAATTCAAAAAATGTAATCAATAATAAAGTCTGATTTTTTAACAATTTTCTTTTAAGAAATAGCCCAAGATAAAAATCAAAACAATATGAATAGTATTTGTTTATTAATTGCGACAATAAAACCAATCACTGTATTGTTATATCTATCCTGGAAAATACACTTGTTGGTTTTAAATTGTGACTATTGTTGACATACAACCTTCGACATTGAGAAAAATACTTGTATAACATTAAAACGCGGATAAGATTAATAATCCATTATTAGAAAATCTACTAAAACAAAATGAATACCATAAAAAAATCCACTAAAAGTGTTCCTGGTGCTCGATATGTGTCGGCAGAATATATAACATAATGGAACTTTCTGTGTCTAACAAATAATATTATATACTTGATCTACATTGAGTGACAACTTGTCAAATCTAGGGATATGTAGACTGACTGCCTTACGCAAAAGTGAATATAGTCTATTTAGTAGTTCTCGTATTATAATTGTTATCAATTGGATATTCATAGATCAAAACTAAGTTACAAAATGTTTTTCGCATCGAATTCTCAAAAGAGAACAATCTGATCAAAATTCATGTTGAAAATGGTGAAAATTAAAAATAATCTTAGCTTTTTAAAAAAATGCCACCATTACCTTATCCCTACAGACTGAGTGGACAGTAGATTTGCAATGGTTACACTTCAGTGCAGACTTCCCGAATGTGATCTTCTTTCCGCAAACACTGCACGATTCAGATTTGATTATAGTCTTTGTCCAGAACTGATGGGCGCGTGTCAACCTGCTGCAACTGGGAGTTCTGGAGGGGCCACAAGGACTCTATACAAAACAGAACAAAATCAATTTTTTAAAGAATACACAAAAAAATTATTATTTAAGAAAACATTTAAAAAAAATTATACACCAACTTCAAACATTTAATACACAAGTCAATCTCACTATATCTGGAGTATCAATAGCCCTGTTGGTGTTAGTCTGTTGCCCTGACAACAAATATGCTCTATGGATGCCGTCATTCTGAGGATCTGAATCGCCAGTGGGGTCAACAGCTAGACGCTTGTTTTCAATCCCAAAATATGAATCTTGTGAATCTTCGGATCGTCTTTTTCGAGCCTTGAGAGCAGAATAATGGCATGATTGTAGTGTTTACTGTACTTTATAAGACAAGTTGAAGATTTACTCACAGGTTCAGCTGGCGGTGCTGATGGTTGCACTGCAGTATTGACAACGGTTCGAGTCCTGGTGGGTGAATCACCGACATGCACTCTTGTAGTTGTGGTCACAACACCGGGACCCACGAGGTGTGCTTGACTGGTAGATCGACGTCTTCCAGTACTATCTGGACGACTTGACCTACGAAATACTCGTCCGCTCCTGATGAAATAGAAATTGTCACTGTTATAATCCGAGTTTGTTCTACCACCACAAAACGACACCTAAGATGTGTTTTACAAATTTAGGTGACAATAAAAATCTACCTAAGATTAGACCCATCCAAATTGTCATCGGTTGAGTCAAATGAGATCTCCTTTGGGTCTAGTAAGGAACCAGCTGAGTGGTCTCTCTTCTGGCGCAATGAGGTCCTCCCTGTGTTAAGAAAAGCGAGCCTTTGACGGTCCTGATCCGACAGATAATCGCGATCTTGCAAAACTTGTCGAATGACGTCTAACTGCTCTTCAAGTTTATGACGAGACTTCTCAACAGCATGACGCATACGCACCTCTTCTTCATAAAGATCAATTGTGTTTCGCTGTTAAATATAAAATTAAATGAAACAAAAATACAAACTTAAAAGAAAATAGAACCAATATACCTCAACTCTCTGATTATATTCATTAGACCATAATGACAAATTACACATGAGAATAATTATTTGTGATGTACTATAATAAAGAGAATTTTCATATTATTATATTCATGAAGTGAAGTATTTTTAATTATGAAAAAAAGAATAATCATAACAATAATATAAAAAATAATTTAATTTACATTTAAAACTTCCAAGCGATGACATTCTCCTTCCAATCGCTTTATATTTACGGCATCCTCAGCATGTTTAACTTGTGAATTTTTCATTCCAGAAGCAAGATCGAGGGATAATCTGCACCATACTCTTGCTGAATTTAATATCTAAAATGACGAAGTGATTAGACATATCAAATCAAAGTGATAATTATTTTATTAAAAAAATAGTTTTTCTGGTCAATTAACTGCAATTTAAAATGGATTTACACATGTAAAATGTGTCAGTATTAAAAAATATCATCCTATTATAATTAAGGTTAACTTAATAAAAAAAGTAAGTTATAATAGCTTTATTTTGCTTTTACTGAAAGAATTATTATATAATACAACTTTATTTACCTATGAGATAAATAACCTTTTTTAAGTCACATTAAATATTGTGGTTTGTCTTTCTTTATTCAATTATTATAATATCTGAGTAAGATGATGCCAGTGAATCATTTTGAAATCTGCATAAGGGTGGGGTGGGTGAGACAGACATGATTTTGGAGGTATTTAAAAAATACGGAAATTATTTGCGAGCGAAGCGAGCAAATGATTTTAGTGGGGTCCCCCTGGTCAGGGGGTTAGGGGGGCGAAGGCCCCCGATTTTTTTGCAATATCAATGAGAAAATATTGAAATATGTACGATCTTGTGAACTTATCGCAGGTGACAACA
>JAUZNC010056610.1:0-14143 GCA_034780395.1 Vannuccia rotundouncinata | reverse complement strand
ACGAGCTGTGACGCGCTGTGTGAGTCAAAATTTCTACTGTATCAAACGTTGATACACCCCGTCGGGAAAAGGTTAAGCCAAATTTCTTAAACTGTCAAGTTTTCTCACTGTTTTATGGCCAGTGTTATTGACAATGAGGTCATGTTATCAAAAATAAAATGCTATTAATAATTCAAAATTTAAATATTTTTTAAAAACAATCAAACAAGGTCATTAAATAATAATAAATTTTAATAAAAATAATAAAAAAATTATTATATAACTACTTAGGGTTGAGCCCCATATGGTTTACAGTGTAGATATATTTTATTAAATAAATTTTAATTTATAAAAGTTAATATTAAAAAAGAAGAGTTCACAAATGATGTCAACCACTGTATATAATTTTTTATTAACAAAAACATACTTTTCATAGTTGATGTAATTTGTGAATGCTTTGAAGCATTTGTAAATGATGTAGTAAATTATTCACTGTATTTTCAATAGATTTTTAGGTCATTTTATAACAGTATTTGGCAGAAGGTTTTAATAATTACAATATTTTTGATTTTAGATTCATCTCTTTACTCTCAGCTTCTCTACCTTACTAGCCAACTTCTGACACTTTTAAGAACTTTCCAGTTTCTTTTTCTCTTTGCAGCATTTAATATATTTTATATACTCAGAATAAATTATATAAAATTGGCTTGAGTAAGCAAAGTTAACAAAAAAATTAACTTTGTTTAGGTATACCTATGCATATTAAATATTGATTAAAAAAGGAAAACTGACAGGCATTAATTATAAAGGGGGCTAGTGTCCCCCCAGCCCCCCACAAGCACCAGCCATGCAATACTTGTGGGATACTCATACAGTGCATTTCTTAACTTTATTTTCTTCTTGGGAGAGAAAGATTGTGATACACAAAACAAAAAAGTCTTGCATACACTAAGACCCTTAATAATGGAATAATTTTGGCTAATATTAAAAATACAGCAACTCAATACTTTTTAATCAAATGTAATAAAAAAGAACAACTGTAAGAGATTTTTACAATAAAAATATCTCATTTTTTTCATTTTCACTAATTATATTTGAAGAAAGCTATTCTATCAAATGTAAAAGTCGCAAAAATGCAGTTATAAATCAATTATTTTGTACTAAAATAAAATTTTGAGTTAGTCTTACCGAATTCATAACAAAATCCTAATAAACACAGAAATAAAATTAAATCAAAGGATCGAGTCATTTTCTTCCTACTTGTCTCAATGTTTACATATATGTTTTAAACAAAATTAAAATAAATCATTTAATTATTAACCGGAATTATTTAATAAAAAGAAATATTATCCATGTACAGTGAACTCTGGCCATTGACTTTTATATTATTTATCTAGACCGGAAAACTAATAAAAAAACGTCCTGAGCGCATTTCAATTATTTACGGTATTAGTTTTGTTTTAAAGAGGGTTTTCAATCAATATTAATCAATTAATTATAAATTTCATTAATTTTAGAGTTAATGCTGAACTTCCGCCCACCAATTTGGCATTACTTATAGATCCGCGGACGTTTATTATTAATGAATATTGGTCAGTTTGCCGGTCTAGATAATTAATATATAAGTCATTGACTCTGACTAAACAACTCTAACTAAATTCGACGATTGTTTAAACTGGACGCTAAATAAAAAACCAAACATTTTCTTGTATCTTTTTTATGTTAAATAGTAACTATAAACCAAACAAGCATAAACTGTACACGGACGCATTTATAGGACCCAATTGTGCATTGTTATTACATATTTAGATATGAGTAATCAAGACGTTACATTTTTATTAATAAATTATTCTAATTATGCATTATATAAAGCACTTAGAAATAGTCCATATTGACAATCCTTATATATCATGAGTTGCGCATTATATATTTGGTCAATCCATTCATTGTACATACATTATATAGCAATATATTTAGTTGGTGTCTTTTTGTTTAAACCGATTTTTCAATTTCTTGAGTGTCCTATTTAGCTGTAGTTCAATGTATTATATTTAAAATGAATTCATTTCTGATTTAGATATATCATTTTACATGGAATAGAAATAGTTTCTCGGACGTTTACAAAAATAAAAGTAGACATTAAAATATTTTTCTAAAACGCGATGTATTTCTTATATATTTCATTTTATTATTTAAAATGTATTAATATATAGATAACAACTTGTTTTCGGATTTCATATAATTTAATTAGGATGTTATAAAATGTACTAATTACTATATGAGTTGAAACATAAAATCAATTTTTAATCCGCATGTTTTATCGGATGGATTATTGCTTACTGACGATTGAATTAAAACAGAAATGGAATATGATCGAATACCATGTTCTGATTATTAAGGAAATAATTTTGATTAATCTACATATATGATTCTTGAAAGAAAGTAAAGCTATACAATTTCACCAGCTACTGCAATTTGTCCAATACGATTATACAAATGCAAACATTAAAGCCGATTAATGTATTTATATATAATGTGGCAAATATAGATTTCTTCCATTATTTAATTTTTAAAATTAATTATCCATATTATAGATCCAATAGTACTAACCCGATCTTGTAATAAATAGCGTGCAATTAACCAAGTCTTTTACCAAAACAATTAAGATAACGCAAGTTCCAACATATTTACGAAGTAGAATACATATCAATTTAGTAATTTTAACATTTTTACTTACATAATATATTATTATTTAAGTAAAAGGAAACAAATAGTTAGTAATTAAATTTATTCCATAAAAATACGTTGTAATATTTCAACAATAATGAAATATTTAAAAGAAACAAGACAAATTATAATCAAGTATACCAAATTTAATGTGACCTCACATAATGTAATATTCGACCCTACTTTCATTGAAAACTTAAAATTTATTTACCTACTGGACAATATTATATAGTTGACATAATGTAAAAAATAAGAGGAAACTGACAACATCAACAATAAAAAAGACAATAAGATGACTAATGTTTTAACACAACACGAGGAATCTTCTTACAAAAAGCAATGCTGCAACGTTATTATGAGTCTTATAATAATAATATGAATAGGCTAGATTGCGTGATCAACTGACGATTTTTGGTCGCAGGTGCTCCACATTATCAATTGTAAAGGCGATTATAGCTAGGCAACTGTTCATGATTTTTGTCTGAAATAAATAAAAAGAAAGTGCAAAATTTTCACAATCTCAATCGAAATTATTACAAATTATAAAAGAACAAGTTAGCCCACGAATATCTAGATGCTGCATGCAAACATTAATTATTAGACACCTTGTATTTGCTATACAACAAATTCAAACAATTTTGAGAAGACAATAATTAATTAGACAATATACAAACTAAGATAAAAAGACACCGAAAGAGTAAGACATTGAACACAAAATTGACTAAAGTTACCTCTTAGCCGCAATACTCCTTAACAACCGATTTCCGCACAAGAAAGTTGGCACGCCGATATATACCAGATACTTGAGCGTGTCGAACATGTCCAGGAAGCGCCAATAACTCAAATACAGGCAGAAAATGCCTGGAACAATGAACCAGTTATAGAATTAGTGGGGCAATAGGGTGATAAAGAAATTGTGATAACTAACTAACCTGCAAGACCAAGGTGAAATCCAACTGCACTGAGAGACATGGGGAAGTTTGACATATTGACACCAATCTTCATCCACTACACAAGAAAGAACACACACATAAGATAGATATGTAATGTAATAATTAAGTAGAGATCATTTCATTAAATAATATATATTTTTATGTCATTTGCAATATAAACGTTCAGTGTAGAAAAATGTAAATTATTTACATTTATAACTTGGTATACTTTGAAGTCACACCGGTAAAACATGTTTTGCTATATGACAAACCAATGGTTGTGACAAAAACAAGCACAGTCGAATTAGTGGATCAATGAGGCATACTATTCGCTACACTTACAGAGAGCAAGACATTGTTATTTTATATAGCCCCAAATAAGATGTTAATCATGTATATCATACAGTTACTAAGTATCTCGGTCAGTATAATATAAAACAAATTAAAACAAACTAGCTGTCCTTTCACTGAATTACTAAAGCCACGTATATAAGGATAAGGGGCTGTTCAAATATTACGTCACATTCACTCACTCACATGCAATTTTAAGCACGTTTTTTACAACCCCCCCCCCTCCGTAACACATTTTAACCTTTCCCAAAAATGAAAAATATTTTATTATCGAATTAGTTTTTCCTGAAGAACATTTTGTTTCATAAAAATGTATCGTCCACTTTACGTGGTCGACCATTCGATTGTTTTTTATGATTTATGAATAAGACACGTTAACAGGACAAGTAGCCTTCAATTGTTCTTCCGTTAACATAGACGTAGTGTGTATGGGTCTCAACTCGGTACATTTCATTGATTGTTTTGGCAACAATTAGCACTCCTAAATCAGCACATAACAAAACAAATTCGCATGCCGCGAGTGTACAATCTGTAAAGTATTTCCGCTCTTCCGTTCCGTATTGGAGTACGAGGGTGTAGAGTTAACATGTGGAATCGCGGGCACAACACAGGCCACTCATACCCTGTATTATCATCACAGAGGCACATCAGCCCACCCTCTCGAGCTGCAGCAATCCACTTCTTCGTGTCCCCTTGTTGTGAAGCATGGCAGTTCATGACGATTAGGAGGAATCGTAAACTAACATTTCCCAAACTTCCAAATGATTTCGCTTTTTTCGACATGGTAAAAAAATGTTGCCATAATATCGTCATCAACTTTGTGCTCAGAGCTTTTATGTGTGACTAAACAATTGTTACATCGTGTGACTAAATAATTGTTACAACGCGTTGCACAGCTTGAGCGATTTCTACCGGAACACTCTTTTGTGTTAAGATATCAAAAATAGAAATAAATTCTACATTTGCAAACTATACAGGTGCACTAGTTCTAAATATCGTCATTCAAAAATATTGTCCAAAGATTTTTAATTGAATTAGTTATATAATATTAATAGGTACGTATCATCTTTTTCAGCAGTAAATATGTGACGGTACAAAAATAAAACCCCACCGTCACTCGGGGAGTTCGATACAACTCTTTGAGTGACGTAATATTTGAACAGCCTCTAATAAATAGACACATAAATGTACTAAAAAAAACTGCTTTATAAGACAATAATGTTGTATCAGTGTTATAAGGAGGTCTTTAATTTCAACACAAATAAGCGTTTTAGTTTTTATAAATTATTTATCTTTACTCAACGTAGAAATCGACTTGAATTGCAGGCTAAAAAAGATAAAATGTACATCATTGCCACTTACCATGACAATCATAAGGACAAATGGCAGAGCACACAACACTGTGAAGCCAAGAGCCACCGTGTCTCCAGCTCTCTTGTCCGGCTTACGAAACTCATGAGCAATGTCGGGCTTGGGCCCAGTGAGGGCAGCATCACCCTGGATGGACCGTTTGCTGCCGGCGACAGAGCGGGACTTACCACTGAAGCCAGCAGCGGGATCACTGGAGCCGGACTCGTTGGGAGATTGTGGCAGATCTAGGTCCAGGTCAGCCTGGCAGCGGAAGGTTAAATATCATCATGTATATCAAAGAATACTTGTCTCAAATTTGGTGAATAATTAACTGTCAGTGATAACTTTACAGAACTCTCGAGGACTTGAATACTCACCAAATGCCAAACAATTGGATTCTCAATGAGGGCGTCACCGATCATCACTTCAACTGAGTAAGCTCCAGACAGATAGTTGAATTCTTTCGCTGCAGTTACAAAATCCTGAATAACAGAGAAAATGGTGCTGTCAAATGGATCATCTAAACTCTGGTTACCAATGATAATTATCAACATTGTATCCCTTAATCAAATTATGATCGTGGCAAAAACAATTTCTCCTGCCCGTTTCAATAAACACGAATGCTACACTACAGAAACGTACCACCGTAGAGACGTAAAGGTTCTTGGAGTCAGGCTCAGCAACGTAGATGACCTCCTCGGAGGTTGGAATGTGTGTGAACTTGACGAAGACCTGCTGGGCCTGGATGTTCGCTCCACTGGAGTCCCGAACGGCGAGGGCGAGAGTGAGCTTCTGCTGCACGTCTGCGTGGAGCTTCTTCGAGAGTCGTTTAGGGTGGTCCAACCTGGAGAGAAGGAGGAGGACACAGAGCATTATAACACGTCTTACAGTGGCCGGGGCGGGGCAGGTCAAGTCCTTACTTGTGGAGGGTGGGCTGGCCACTTTGTTCCCTGTCGCGGACGGAGATTTCAGCGTCCTTGAGGGAGACTTCGCTGGTGACTTTCACCTCCACCTGTCGAGGAGAATAAGAGGGACCTCTAGATTAAGGTCAGTGCCGACACCGAACTACGAGAAGGTAAGAACTCACCGCAGCCCCCACAAGAGCGATGAACTTCTTGCCAGCCTTAGGTTTCACGTTGACCTTCAAAGTGTAGAATCCTCGAGTGGGCCTGGCCTTGGTAGACATCATGTTGAGTTCGTAGACACCACTGCGGAGGGAATAGCATTTCATTGATAAAATGGTTGAGCAAATAAGATTTAGGGCTACAGTTTGTAGATAAACGGATAGCGGCTGTTATTATAATATAGAGATAAAGCAACACTGACTTGGTAGAGGTGGCCTTGAGCTTCTCATTGTTCAGGTAAGTGGCCTGATCAGCCTGGTTTTTGGCATTCTCTAATTCAAGGGCAACTTCAGAAGAGGATGCAGCCAATGCGTCACCCCACAGGGTGGAGACACGGATCTGGACGTTGGGTCGTTTGTCGTGCACGGCCATGCTACTGTGCAGCGTCACACATGCTGGAACCTGAGATGGAGGAAGTATCAGATCAACCAAAGTACAAGTCAATACAAATAATCAAATGAAAAGGCCTTACACCGACAAGCATAGATTAGCAAAATGCTCTGTAAAAGCTAGTTGAGATTAACATTTAATAATAAGTATTACCACATTATTTCCAATCCCAAGGTTATTGTGTTCAAAGTTCAGTTGCACAGCCAACGTTACAAATCAAGAACTCCGTGTAAATAAATAATTTAGTGTAGGTACTCAAATTATGAAATATAGAAGTCTTTAAAAAATAAAGTCATTGTATTAAAGATAAATAACACGCTAAAGAATAACCAATATATAGATACATTCAAAGGATATTTAACCAAACTTTCATGTAATTGAATTATTTTGTATATTGCTAGATAGAATTACGAGAAGCAGTACATACCATAAGACTATTGGAACTCAAAGTTTTCAGAGCCATTGTAAGATAGGTGGCGGCACGAAGCTGATAAGTATGACGTCGTGAGACCAGAAAGTTGGCAAACTTAACAACAGCATCCTATTCAAAGAAGTACAAGATAAAAGAGAATAAAGAACACAAACACACTGTAAAGTGAAATACAACAATATTTACCTCCTTTATCTTGGGAGCTTCTCCGTATTTTTCAGCCAGCTTGAAGATACCATCAACCACAAAGGCTGTTGTAAAAAGTCCGTTTTCGTACTGGATAAAAATTTAGAAATAAACAAAAATCACTACTGGAAACCGAATTATCTGCAGCAATAGAATAAAAGTTTAATGTTTCTTTTAATAATTAATACAGATCTTCATACTACAAGTAAGCAATATAATTCATACATAAAGATGGACATCATTGGATTCATCAGCTTGCTGGACGACATCTTCAATATCATCAAAGTATTTCTTTAGTTCCTTCTTATCCAATGTCAATTGACTGGATATCTGGAGGGAGTATGCAAGTCTGTAAAGGAGAAGAAAAAAACTTTTTAGGTAAATAAAACACTTATGAACATGGAAGAATTGTAGAAACTTACACAGGGGCACTTGAATCCTTCTTCAGAATACCATCAAGCAAGGCCTTGATTTTCTTAGAATCCACTAAAACCGAAACAAATGCATTTATAGAAGACATAATTTGACCAAACATAATTAGCACAAAAACCTACATTGTAACTTCAAACTTTTCAGGGTTGATACAACTTGATAAAGTTGTTCAATCTTAATTGAGTCCTGAAGGAAACCATTTAGCAAGGATTGTGCCCCAGAAAATGATGCCTGAAAAATCAAAATTCACTAAATAAGTAAAATAACCTATCCAGAAAGAATGTTAAATGCTTAGTAGATTCAGATGAAAAGGCTACCTGACAATTGATAATCACAGCCCCGCTAGCAGCATGGTACACAGTTTCAAGATCTTTTGAAGAAGCTGCAGCCTTGAACAGGCGACAAGCATCACTCTCCTTTGCGAGCTTGCCACCCAGAAGACTGTACCCCAAAACTGCATAGTGAGCGCTCTTCACATCGTTTGAGTTTGCATCAAAACCAGACTCAAAGACTCGCTTGAGTCGTTCTTTGTCCACCGTTGTCAGGTAAGAGGAAGGAGTGAGAGCCTGTCCCAATACAGCCAGACAGAGAACTGCCAAAATTCCAACTGCAATGGAGGAAATATAATGTTCAATACATACTATAAAGCTGTAGTTAACGTACACAGTCTATTGTGTCGGTTTAAAGCCAATAAGAAAACATTTATATGCTAAAAGTAAATTGAATAGCATATTTTTAAAACTATAAGGTAATACTATTTTTTTTTAAATTAGCATTTGATATATAATATATGTACCACACTGCATTGCTATTAAACCAGAAATAAAATTAAATAATTTATAAATTAAATATTTGTTAAATAAAATCTTTAACGAATTGATTAAGATACAAATTTTGTATTATACATATTGATATATCTAAATTATATATTATGTGGTAAAATAGTATGATATTGATGGTAATGATTTTTGATAACAAAAAAATGTATATAAATAAATAAGTTCTTGATAAATAATGATAACACAGAATATAATCAATGTAAACCAAAAAAGATTAAAAAATGTCATAGATACATAGAACATAAATATGTTAGTATTCTGCTTAGATAGTTATTGATGTTGTACCTAAAGAATACATTGATGCAAGATGTTCATCAAATGTTATGAAAGAGAACTTTTAAAGATTCTTTTTCTGATTATTTCAATACAGTTTATTTAATTACATTAATCATTACAATAAATAATATAAAAATATGTATGGATTATTTATATAGAAATTAAAAAAAATATTTAGTTTATCAGATATACTGATATACAGTCTAGCTGGAAAGAGTTCAGCCAGAGGTTAAAATAAGTAAAATCTAAATTAAACTAATTGCCTTTGTGTTATAACACAATTTGTAATGACTTTCAGATATATTTGTGCCCAGAATCAAAACTTACAGAAATAATAATTTTACAAGAAAGGTACTCAGTCACACCTTGAGCTCATTTATCAAATTATCTCACTAGTAAGAAAGTAGTTAAGTTATAAAATGATGATTTATACACAATTAACTTTGACAACCAGAAATTTTTATTCATTTTTGATAATGATTTTATTTGGTTTTGTACTTTATCAAGGTTAATTTTTGCTCTAAAAATATCTTTCAAAAGATGGTTGTTATTACATACTCTTAATTAGTCTATCAAAGTATAAACTGATTATTTAAACACATAATTGATTTTGCTGACAAGGAATTTTCACTCAAAGTCATTTTTTTGTTGAATATTTATCCTGCACTGGGTGATAGCAACTTTGTGAAGCCAGAACTCCAAAATGGAAAAATATTTTGATTAATGGTTTGCTCCATTGTATAGCACATAGATGTAGCTTTAATTTTACATATAACTTGACACTCAAGGTAATTTTTTATCAGTGAAAATGTGGTGCATGTACTATAAGGAATGACCCTGTTATTAATACACTGACTATGTATCATCCTGCATTTCATATCTTTTATATGCCAGATATTTTAGCCTTTATATATAAATTTCCTGATCATAGGGCTATGGCAATTGCATGCACAAGATTTTAGTCATAATTACCATTGAAAAAATACAGACTACATGGAACTACTGGACAATGTATCAATTTATTTCCTAAAACATGAAATTGAATTTTATTTTTATAGATTTCTTTTTTCCATTGCTGCAGAAAATAGTTTTAAGAACCTGTGTATGGTTTTAGAATTTAGGGTAAGATTCTACACTAGTGCACTAACTTTATTCAGCACTCAAGGGCAGAAGTTTGTTTTATGGCAAATATTTCTGGCTTATTAGCTGTCTTCGACAAGTAGAGACTAATTGCCTTAAATATTAGGTGTGTGATAGACATAGAAAAGTCATTCTTTTTCTAAAAAGAGCCACATTACAGTAAACAAGCCATATAGATGTAGTAAATTTTTTTGAACATTTAGTTAATTTATTATTTAATTGTAACCCAAAAGAACATGCACAATATGAATACTAAAGATATAAATGTATATTTTTCATAGTACATATTATGTATACACATAGAATGTATTTGCAGCAGGCTATAGATGATTAATTATATACATTTTATCACAAGTCGAGACATCTTTTCACTTCTAAGGCTTTATTGATGGCTTTTGCATTTTCTTTAGAAGCCTGTTGTACCTCAAAAATCATACTTTTCAATTTTTTCTGCTATCTTCCTGTCTTCCTCCTTTTTTTCTGCAGAAGCAAAAGCAGTAGCTGCTATATCTAATAAAGGATACATTATTGGAAGAGTAGTTGCTTTGGTGACCATACACGATTTTAAAACAATTAGTGCTTTCACTGTGAAAGGGTCAAGTGAAAGTTGTTTCTTGTGCCTAATCTCCTGCAATTGACTAAGCACTTGCTCAACATTGCCAATAAAATATAATACTTACACCTTCAATTTTCTGGCTTACCATAGCCATCATTTTTAGGCTTATGCTCTAATTTTCAGGCATTCGGGCCTACTTACTTGATTATCAAATGATGTATTCAGCTTTTTTCTGAAGGAGAACAGTGATTCCTTCCAAATGTGAAAGCCATTTGTAGATAGTCAAAATTGCTGTGATGAAGGTAAAGTTGAATAAACTGTTGAAACTCATGAAATTTTCTAGAAATATTTATAATTTCCTTGACTTTTCCCTGATTTTTGATTTATACCTTAATTCCCTGACCTGTGGCAACCCTGTAAAAAGTCTTGCTTGGGGCCAGGCTGCATTCTATGTAGCCTAGTAATGTTGGGCCCATTTTACCAATCTGCACTTAATAATAATATGTTCTGCCTAAATTACATATTATTTTTGTGAATTGAACTGCTTTAATATATTGATTTAAAAAATATTAATTTTATTACAAATACTTAATACCTAATAACTAAAAATGTTATTGTTTTAGTATTAAATATTTTATTCTATTAAACTGCTTGTATATAAATTAGATTTTTTAAATCAATTGGTAATTTGTGCAGCAAATATTAGTAATTAGCATAGATTGGTCAAAAAAAATTTGCCCAACAGTAACACCTAATGAGATATATATTCAGTATTATGAAGGGATGAACTGAGATAACTTAGGCATTTGGGGTATTCCTAGGGGACAGGACTTTATTTATATGGCAATTATTAATAAGATATTTGTGCATGGAATTTTCATAGAAGACATACTGGGGGGTGGGTGTCATGGCATTAAACTACAACTATTTGAAGTGAAATAGAGGCTGGTAAGTATAATGAGTATTACTAGTTATACAATATTATATCTGGTTTGTTATCCTGCAGCTGTCTTTAATTCTTTGGATAATTTTTCTAATTGTTTTTTATGAAAAGAAAATTAAAATAAAAACCTATAATATCTAAATTTTGTTTTATAACTAGTTAATTTTAAATGTTAATTTTCGAAAATTAAAAATTATTCCTATAATAAAATTATCAACAACAAAAAAGTTTTTCCTTGTGGCCTACAAAGATAATTATTTATGACAGTCTTACTTAGTACCATGTGCTAAAAACGTGAATCATTAATTAAGTTTTGGCAAGTAAAGACGATGTAAAACATAAAAAACTTATAAATATCTAATAAAAAGTCATTAAATTTAGATATACATATAAATTTATTAATATTATTGTATATCAATTATGTTTTTAAGATAAAAAGGAGCATACCAAGTTTAGCCATTCTAACCAATAAAAAGACAACACTGTTCCCGGTGAAATGTGACAGAAAGTAAATTATTTTTATTGCAAAGATAAAACAATTAAATTTGCGCCACGTCATGCATAGTGAGATATAGTACTACAAACTGTAATAATCAAAAATGAATTTGTTATAGATTTAAAATAATTAATATAAACGTAATCAGAGTAAGGTGTTAAAAAATCAAAGAACTGATGAATTTATTTTTCAAAAATAAATGAAATGAGAATTTTTATATTTTATTAAATTTTAAAAATTAAATATATATATATATTTATTGACGATCTACACTCATTGACTTAAATATTATTTATATAGACCAACAAACTGATCAAAAAAACATCCAAACCACATTTCAATTATATATGTTATTAGTTTCGTTTAAAAGAGGGTTTTCAATCAATATTTATTGATTAATTTATTAATTTCCTTAATAGTGTTGAACTAATTCGCTCTTCAATTTGGCATTGATTATCGATATAGATATATTTCTCCGCGGACATTTATTATTATTGAAAATTAGTCAGTTTGCCAGTCTAGATAAATAATATATAAGTCATTGCTCTCTACACTACACATTAAATGAAAAAATTTATTTAAAAAAATAATCAATCAAAATGCATGTTTTTTCACATCTAAATAATTTTCTCAGTCATTTACATTTTTCAAAATATCAAAATGTTCCTGTACGTCATATTTTTCATAAAAAAAGATCCAATAACAGCTAGTCACCAGTTGTTTTGTAGAAAGTTGACTTAAAAATAACTTTGATCAGATGTGAATTTAAAAAACTTATTCTAAAATTGTTTGTATGAAATTTTTTCTTATAATTGCTTATCCTTACGTCCCCTATAAGTATAAAAAATACTTTAATTTTACTGTACTATCAACGCTAAACAATCAAATGAAAGGCATTGACTTATAATATATAATATTATATAAGTTGGATTATACGTGGTATAA
Organism: Vannuccia rotundouncinata; assembly: GCA_034780395.1. Classification (NCBI taxonomy): domain Eukaryota; kingdom Metazoa; phylum Platyhelminthes; order Proseriata; family Coelogynoporidae; genus Vannuccia; species Vannuccia rotundouncinata. Next base: position 1,047 of record JAUZNC010056610.1, on the reverse strand, counting down.
TTACTCAGTCTATAATCATACAGTGGCGACTCTTAATTATAGCCTTTTAAAGAAGACCGGCCGCATAGACCTCGGAGCAAATTTTAAGTGGGGAGGGTCTTATAAAAATCGGACCTTTTAACGAAATATTTGTTAAAAAACATTTAGCTTATTTTTACAAAATATATAAATTGTACATATTTATTAATATGTATAAGTTTATAATAATTAAATATATTATATAATGAAACTTATAATATTATTGAAAATATTATTTATTTACGCTTACATACATACATAATATACTTATAATATGTATAGATGATTGGTATATTTAATACATGACCAAAACAAACGTAATAATAATTATAGGTATGAATTTATAAAATTTCAGACGAGAATCATTCAATATACTATAATAATGTATGTATAATACAATGATATTTATTTTATATGAGTGTTTAGCAAAATGAATTTTATTAAAAATTTATTAAAACTTTCGGCTAGGAAATTCTTTGTAGTAGGAGAGTAAATAAATTGCGTTGAAACGTTGTTGAATCATACAAGATCGTAAATAAGATTTTGACCTGATATATTAACCTTGCTATTGAAAAAGACTTTTCCGCAGTTGCAGAAGTTGACGAATTAACCAGAACTAATTTACATAGAGAACATATATCTGATATCAACTTTTTTTGAATAGGTTGTAAAGTTTTCGGTGTAGAGCGTTAAATAAAAGTCATTGTACCTTTATAGATTAGTTGGTTGTACCGTATCCAATCTTCCCACGTGTTGGCCAAATGATAGCAAAATGTATCCAATCTTCCCACGTGTTGGCCCAATGATAGCAAACTGTATCCAATCTTCCACGTGTTGGTCCAATGATAGCAAACTGTATCCAATCTTCCACGTGTTGGTCCGATGATAGCAAACTGTATCCAATCTTCCCACGTGTTGGTCCAATGATAGCAAACTGTATCCAATCTTCACACGTGTTGGTCCAATGATAGCAAACTGTATCCAATCTTCCCACGTGTTGGTCCAATGATAGCAAACTGTATCCAATCT
>JAUZNC010056609.1:0-14143 GCA_034780395.1 Vannuccia rotundouncinata | reverse complement strand
AAGCATGATTCAAAGATGATTTAACATGATTCAAAGATGATTTAACATGATTCAAAGATGATTTAAAGATGATTCAAAGGTGATTTAAACATGATTCAAAGTTGATTTAAGCATGATTTAACATGATTCAAAGGTGATTCATTAATTAATAATGGATAATTCCTATTTGAGTCTCTATGAGTTTTTAACTTTAATAATATTTACATTGTACAAAACAAATGAATTATTAACAAATTTAATCAGATGATATTTGTTTATATATGAAACATTTAATCATTATTTTCATATTTATGATGCTTATTTATGTCCTCAAATAGAAGGAAGATATCCATAGTACATTATAGCTATCTAAGTTAGCGTTTCTGGTACGGGTTCTTGTATCGGAATAAATCTAGAAAAGCTTCGACCACATGTTTTTTGATGGCTTTTGATGTTAGACATACCAAGATTGATTATTTTAAGAAACACATTTTATTGATCCTAAATATTGATTATTATAAATATTTTGAATATGAATAATACTAATTTTTAAATATTAAACTGAACTCGTTAGAAATTATAGTTTATCAATGTCAGTGAATAAATCTATCGAGATAATGTAGTTACTAACAAAAGGGGACCATTTTAATACTAAATATCAATCATTCTCCTTTCATAAAGAAAATTGATATTTATAAAAAGATTTTTATTAAATGATCAAAATCAAACGTTATTATAATTGTCCAAGTGAATTAGCGTTAAACTCATTCATTCAGTGAATTATCAGGACAGTCGCACGCATCGTAAATTTAATTATTGGTTTATTGAAATAAATCAATTCTTCTTGAGATCTAAAGACGAAAATTATGACAGCTTGGAACAATATATGTATTAAGTATAAGTTTAACAATTTACTTAGTATCCGGTTTGGTCGTTACTTGTAACGTTCCAAAGCTCAAGAAATTAACTGATTTCAATTCACAATCAATAATTCATAATAATAAATGTTTCTTTATTTAGTGTATCATTTATTTAGTTAATGTACACTTTTTGGAACCTAAAAATAAAACGTTTCTTTACATAATAATTGTAACATTTAAATTAAAAATTTGATATTTCCTCCTTTTTTAAAATAGATACCAATATACTTCATTAGCTATGCATTATGTATTTAGAGATAAAATGCTATCTTTACTTTATGTTAATATTTCGAATTGAATCTATCTGCAATAAATTGGGATGATTATGTCCAATAAAAATCTTTATGAATCGCAGAATACTTCAGGGATACTTGACCACAAAATATCATCCATAACCCCCAAGACAGACATTTTCATACATAAAAAGCAGATTCACAAGTAAATAAACATACAAACAACTCGGCGTTCGTTTCCTATTCAACCTGGCTTCCCTGTTGCCGCCGTTTTTCTTATATTTAGCCGTCAATCAACATGAACCACCAGCTCTGCTTGAGACAACACCCCACCCTACATCAACATTCTCTTCTCGGTTTCTCTATCCTTCAACGAATTCGCAGTGTTACAAGTGAAGCAATCCGTTAGTAACCTTTAAATATCAGCTATTTTCTAAAGAGAGTGATGGCCATCTAAATCAAAAAGTTGCCATCACACTCTGTCGCATTTAATTGGATAATGTCATACACAGATGGGAAATTGAATTTCTGATCTGACCAATCTCTGGATCGCCGGGTTTGGCGTTGTCAGCAACTGGTGTCAGGACAAATCACTATTAAAACAACTTTTCCATTATTTATCCTGAACTCATCTATACGGGGACAGTTTAAACTCAAATTTGTGGATATTTTATTCCGATAATCTGTCTATAATGCCAAAATCTGGTAAGTGTTAAACACATATTTATTCAAAGTAAAATATAGTGCTTTGGTTTTTCTTCTACGATTTAAGATTTAAGTATGAACTAATAAAATTCTATAATTTGGATGTATTTTAAGAAACTCATTTTGTGCATTTAGGAATTCCATCTTGGATATAATTCTAAACTGGATATATTATGAAAGTCTGCTATACAAATACAAATATTTTCCAGAAATGAAAAAATTAGGATTTATATATATTTAAAAAGATTAAATACTTATATATTATTTTGTATATTATCATGTTCACATTTAAAAATCATTTATGAAAATTAATACTGTTTTCTTTTCGACGTTTTTATTTTGATAACTGAATTTTTATAATTTTAAAAACTGAGTTAAATGTTTTCAGTTTATAATAAGCATGGTTTATAAATAAAAAAAAAATATATTATTCAATGTATACATTGAGTAAAGGAACAAAGCACGATAAATCTGTGGATAGTTATTTTTATTTTAAATTTTATTAGATCAAACTTTATTCTCAAATCGCAATTAATTTATATCATAAAATTATTCGTTTCTGTATATTTATTTAAAATCTAAGAGCAAATTGTAGCATACAAATTATTTTAACATTTATTTTATATATTTCAAATGGAATATTTGGTGGCAGCATCTGCAGCATATAAATCTGTCAGCAGAGAATTTATATCTTAATAATTTGAACACAATAAATCAAAAATGAATGGCCAAATTAATATTCATGATTAAACTCTAACTAATTGGTAATTATACAGTACCAATTTACTGAAAAAATAGCAAAAATCAATGTTAAGGTTCGATAGTAATTAGTTTAGTAGATTGTTGAATCCATCAAATTGCTTTATTAAAATTCTAATTGACACAACTCGATTAGATTTAGAAATATGGAATTTAGTATATTCGACCAATAATTTGACATTTTAAGTTCACATTCTTGTTGAGAGCACTGAACTAATAATAAAAGGAATAAGTTTGACCTTTGATGACTTGGTGGATCTTTTATTATGAATCAAAGATAAAATGTTGTCCTGTTCAGGAATTTATAACTCACATTGTTCCTAAATTATGAACATCAAATCCTTAAGGTTCTCAATGCAATTATTAAGGCATTGATGATCTTTGAGATTGTAGATTAATTACATAGCTAATAATGATTACTGAACATGACCCTACTATGATGCTCTGGTCTGTAGAGTTAATTAAATTGCATCGAAATAAAATGTTATATTAGCGGAAGTTTGAGAATTTGGTGTTCTCAATATACTGTTGAAAAATGAAAGTATATTTTAATTAATATTTATAAGCAATATACTATATCAAGTTTGACATATGGAAATAGGTCTAAATGTTGCTGATCGTGCCAGCCTCACTTAACATGATTTACAACAACATAGATTGAGGTTGCTTCCTTTTTATAGCTACCCTACTGCAAAAGCAATTTCCTATTTTCAAACAATTTATGTTCCATTGATCTGACAGCGAATATTGATCAGGCCAATATTCTCGATAAAATGGATTCAAATCAGTATATTTTCGTTTGAATTTTCTGTCTAGATACTTACTAATTGTGTATTTGCTATTATGTTTGTGTTGTTATGTGGTTAAGTTAATTATACCGAGCGACACCTTTTGAAGTTTTAGCTGAACGATTTTCATCCCACTCAAATTATGAATAAGCAATAAATTTACTAAATTATTTATCCAGTAAATGTTGCTCTGGGATGAAAATGACAAACTTGTGTGGTTTACATAAATTATAAATAGCTGGAACTTTTTAGGACTAAAGACTATTAATTCACACGGAAGATGCATCACCATAATTTATTTATAAACAAAATGAATAAACGATTTTAAATCAAATATATCTGAGCAGAATTTAAGATCATGTTTAAAATCTTTAAAAAGTTATTTAGAAGAACTAGCTGTAACCTTCTAATGTTTTATAATTCAATAATTGTGTTCAATTTTTCAACAGTCAATTTGTCACCTGATGCCAAAACAACAAAAGTATTCCTGTTTTGGCATTCAAAATGTAAAATATAAACACTGTGTATAACTATAAAATTAAAAGTTTTTTTTACAATAAATAAGACTTATATTCGAAACGACAGTAGGTAAAGTAACTTTGATTATTTTTAAATTGACATTTTTAAATGATGAATTTTTAATTGTATTTGACTACACCTATATCTGAGTCTCTCCTCTATATTAGATAAAATTCATAAAGTGGACAATATAAAATTTGAGTTTATCCTTCACAAATAGACTAATATTGACTAAACCAGCCCCTTTATAATAAATTACGAATGAACCAAGTTATTCAAAGTGTCATAAACTTCATTTTTATATTTTGCATAATTTTAAAATGTTAAATTTAACTTTATTTGAATTTCTAGCTTAATTTTTAATATTTAATATTTAATTTATATATTGATTTTATTATAGATTGGTTAACTTATATATGCCGAATATTTTATATGTAGTAAACTTTTTTTTAAACCAGCCTACATTTTGTTTATTTCAAATATTTGACTTATAAATCATTTCCCGTAGAATATGCGACAACAGACTTGTGTGTTTGTTTAACAGCACTGAACTGAATTCATTACTCGGCGCACTAACATGGCTTAGGGACAAGATAGATCATACAACCAGCTCCTCCAAATGTCAATTTTGGTGCTGTCAGTTGTCCACATTTTTATTTAAAGGATGAACGGCTTTTATATGAAGTATAATCAGAGGCTTAAGGTATCAACTTGAATAGTTTTCAAGCTATGGAGGGTAATACATCCTCTCAATAGAGAAATATTGTCGCAGCCTATATGCTGATTTTATCTATTTTACAAATGATTTACATTATTAAGAAGGCGTCCCGACTTGTACCTAATACAGTAACCACCAACCCGCTTTTGAAATGCAATATAAGACTTGTCACTTTGCAAATGTATCACATTAAAATAACATTTTTTTAATTCTTTCGACAGCAATATTTTCAAAGTTTATACTCTGAGTAATATAATTTGTATTGATAATTCGGATATCCCAAATTCTTCAGAATAACAGGTATATTGTCTTTGTTATTGCTATATTTTGTAACGGTTATAATTCGCGAACTAATATTATGATATTGGCTGCAGTTTTATTACGTCTTATTATTATAAGATATTCATGGAAATTTAAAAAATAATTTCCATCTTCCATTTATCAAGGAAGCTCAAATGACACAAATCGATAGTGTAACCATCTGGGAATTGGTCATGGAATTAGGAAAGGTTAATGGCTAATGGAAGCTATCCCACCTAAAATCCTAAGCTTTGCATTATTTAGGGAATAGTCACTCGGGATGTCCCAAATCTTTTAAAATCTTAAAATCTTGATAAACTGAAAAAGTGTTAGTATATATTTTAACATTGCAATCTATAATATTATACTTTATGTCTTTTAAATAAAATTTCAAATTAAAATCTAAAACCAATATACTTTGTTTATACTACTTATTTATAGCACCAATAGTATGTACATTACAACCTTCTTATTCAATTATTATCTAATAAATTAGTTCGCAATATATTCTGTTTTCTTTTTCGGTAATAATTCGATGAAGTTACAAATAAAATAGTGTTTAATCAAATTTACATAAATTTGCATCATAGCAGCTAGCAATGTACAAACTGCTAATAGAAGTTATGTCTTAAATTAGCTATTAATGATCGTTTTAAAATTCACTAAATATTAATTGATAATAGGTGAAGCAGGAAATACTGTGAAAGATTGTATTAAAGAACTTTTCATTATACGAAATCTTTGATAATTGATATTTGTTAATCGCAGCTATTTATTTTGTTATAATTAGAAGTACTTATGATTGTATGATTGTATATAGGCTTTTTTATCGAATAGATCATTATATACGTACTCTATGTAAACACTAATAGAAAACACATCAAAGATAGGCTTGAAAGCAACAAAATGGATTGAATTATTATTGTACAAAACATTACATATATATATAAATATGTAAACAATATTTGCAATCAAATGTAAACAAACAGAATTATTTCTTAATATTTATGTTACAATTCGAAAAGACCCATTGAAATACAGTTGATCGTAGCAGCGATATTGTCTTCCGGGTCCGTTGTGACTGCTTTGATACTTTGGACACATTTACAATTGCCCAGTCCCTGTTGGAATAACCATTATCTTTGAGTATTGTAACCAAAGTTACTCTAATACAGTGCAACAATTGGTGTAGCGCATGTTCAAATTGCATCTTTCTGTCAAATTTGCCATTAAATTGTCAATCACAACTTTTTCCGATGGACATTTTCGGTGTATACCAGCCATTGTGTTCTTGGTGATTTAGAAGGCTTAGGGAAGAGCAGAGGAGATTCTTGGATATATGATAAATACCTATCTCATGGAACTATAGGGCATTCGTCTTTGGATGAAGGTTTTCGTACATACGAGAATTCTTAGCATCTTCGAATTATTTTTCCCTTAAAGAAGCTTTAGCATTTTTTGATAGTATAGTTCGTGATTTAAACGAACATAATGTTTGCCAGTGGATGATGTTTCAACAACAAAACTTGACTTATTGAGATGAGGCAAAGTTTCACGACCTCTCAAGCAAAAAAAAAGAATATAATATTGAAAATAATTTCTAACTGTAAAATTTCTGGAGTTGACAGATAAAAATAATGACGTAATTTGATCATTTCTGATTGTTCTATTGCAGAATATTCGTTTGACTTTGGCTGATTAGATTTTTTGAATTTGGCAATCAATGTTTTGAGACTACGATTTGCCTGATTAAAGTCAGGATCCCCTATTATATTTATAGATGGTTTGTTTATAGTAAACCAACGATGAATTGCGGCTGGAATACAAATTAAACTAGCAGAGGAATCGAATGTGCCATTTTTTGTCTCAATTCGCTAAAAAATATCTTAAGTAATTGTTCAAGATTTAATTCGGAACATTGAACAAATTACCGCACAGATTTTTGGATCTTAAGTATGATCGAAAACGACTTATAAGATGCAAATTAGACTAGCAGGACGTAAAATTGTCCCTTTTCGGTTTTTAACTGCGCATATAACAAACGAAGGTAATCATTTAAAACAGTATTTGAAAGTCCTTTGTTCTTAAGATAATCACGGAATTTGTTTACCCACTTCTTGGCTTGAGCAGCAGTAGAAAAAGAATGTCCTGAATGTTCCAATTTAATCAACTAGTTTTCTTGCTCATCGTCTAGTACAGAGTCAAAGGAATCGATGTGATCCAATTCACGTAAAAACGAGTCATCTACATCAACAACAGTCTATTTAAGCTTTTATCCGTCACAAACCGATATGGAAATATCGCCTAATTTATTTTAAAATAGCCAATGACAGACAATGACAATACCATTTGAGATTTTCGGCAAGTAATGTAATAAACCTCAGCAGCCAACGCGGTTTCATTTTATCACATTACTGACCTCAAAATTCATATGGTATTTCAACATTGTTGCCCGAAAATACATTAAATAATGTAACATTGAAATAACATTAATCGATCTAAAGATTTATCATTATACAAATATATATCTATATAAAGATTGCTGAAGATATCCTTTTTATCGTTTTTACGTCCCAGTATATTATATTAGTCCCTGATGTGAAGTATTTAATTCGCAATACTGTATCGCTAGTTCCATTTATGTCAATAAAAAGAAAACCACTTCTTTCTTTTTGATCCTTGAGAAAGAGTTCAATGCACTTTAAAACAATCAATGAAATTAACGGCATGTTTTTCTGTTTATAAATAATAATACCTAGTCTACAAAAGTCAATAGAACAATCCCTTTACCACTAAATATTAATTGAAAATTAACAAAAAACACCAGCTGTTCACACCAAAAACTGTTGCTTATTTCAAATCATATTCTTTATTCTTTGAACGCGAAAACCATTGGCTCTGACATATCAATATTCCGGTTTCACAATCCTCAACCAATAAGCTCCGATCTCTGTCAAGTTTGAAGCAGGTTCTTAACTATAGCGACGAAAACGTCTTTCTCTCATGTGAATTAAAAGAACCAGTTATGTAATTTTTGGATTAAAATTGAAAGAAAAACAGTCTTTGTCAATGTTTGGATTAGCCGCGTCTACAAGTTCTGGAACGGGAACTGCAGGTGGCAGAAATCGGTCCCTGCTACATCGACTGTCTGTTGTTCCTATGAATTTTATTTCAAATATCAACCATGGATTGAAAAAGGGGTCTCTGGCAATTCTAAAGAATAAAGGTATTGTCCGATTTGTATAACCCAAAATATCAACACCATATAATAATAAAATCGTTATTTATTAAAAATGGAAAAACAATTCATCAATTTCCACTTTGCAATTATCTATTGAATATTATGTGTTGATAAAGTGAACTTAATTATTTATACATTATTAGTGGAGCTCGAAAATGTAATTAAAAATAAGGAAATGATTGTTGTTCTTATTATACGTTGTTATATTATCGACAAATAAAGCAGCTGTCATTACATGGATATTATGTGAAAGAAATCAATATTTTGGTGCCGTATACCACCTACATGCAATATCGTGGGAATAAATAGACTTTTAATAAAAGTTGGATCATTCAGGACACATATATTATGGTCAACATTCGCATAAGCATTAATAATTAATTCATCAGCTCGCATCAGGTTTAAACTAATTTTCCTTAAACGTAAAGGTTGGAAATATTTAGTTCGCTAAACTTTACCATATAATTAAAATATAAATCTTGAAAATTATTCCGATAGACCAAAATCATCTAATTACTTGAAAAATTTGCAGGGGAAACTAGTTCATTAATATATTTCCTATAATAAGGCATTCAAGTATATTGTTTTCATAAAGTAATTCGTAATTCTAGACAGTTGATCTGTACAGTTTAGTTGAAGTTAAAACTTTAAAAAAATATAATTCAAATTTTGTAATTTCTATATATCTTTATTTAGTTCATATCTACCATTGATCTATATATTATTTAGTTCATATCAACCATTGATCTATATATTATTTAGTTCATATCAACCATTGATCTATATATTATTTAGTTCATATCTACCATTGACCTGCTTATGATTTATCTAGACAGGTAAGCTGATGGGAATAGCGTATTTTGCCGATTTGAATAAATTATTTACAGAAATTTTGTTTCGTGTTTAAGATGGTTTGATCAATATTTTATGTTGGTTTGATTAATGTTATAATATATTGATTTTACCAATTACCGTCCGTATAGAATAATAATTTCTGAATAACGCACATAAATGTGGTATTGATAGATAAATTCGATCAATTAATTTATAAAAAAATGAATATTTTTTTGATTTAATTATGCTTACATTATTGATTTATTGATTGATGTGTATAATGTTATTTTAAACTGTATAAAATGATCAATGCTGTTCTTATCAAAGAAGCTTATCAAATGTGTACGTGTCGGTTACATCAAATAATCTTCACATGATATCAAGGTTTACATTAAGACGTATATTTTGACTAAACACCAGAAACATCTCTCCATATCAAAAGCGCCCTCAAGTAAATAGAAACCTGACAAATAGTCATTATACATCACCTCAAGTGGGAAAGTAAGCGTTCTATATTTTTAGTGAATGTATTATTCATAAAAATAAGAAATAATTTTTAATTAATTAATTATAATTATGGGATTGTTTATATATTTAACAATATAAAATAACAACACCTGATATGAAATGATATAGGGACAATCTTAAAATAATTTTTAAAATAAAAGATTTTTCAAAACGTTTTAACTCATTTGTGGATAATTGCTTATGATACAATAATTCAATAACTTTATTTTCTAAATTAAATATCCCTCAATCTTATTTAATTTCAAATGTCAAACTGTATTATTTTTCATAAATTTTCATCTCTTTCAATGCCATAAAGTACTTATAAACCATTTTACAGAATTCGAATTATTCAAAAAAATTCATTTAAAAAATCAATTCTATAAAATTAACTAATTTATTTTTCTCCATTGGTACATAAATCGAACTTTATATACGTTATGGATTCGTCTTTAAGAAGCGCTTTATATCCCAAGGACTACTTTATGGGTCATCGACAAAACTTTATGAATGAATTCTTTTAATAATAATAAATAGTAAAACAAAGGCAATAGTATTGATTTTTATTTTGAAAGCATTATCTATATCTGTAAAATGTACACATTTATATACCATTTATTAATACTATATTATATAATTTTTGTATCCATTGGTACATAACGTAGAGCAGATAATATAATGGAGAAAAAAGATACGAGAACAATTTAATTTAATCGTTCGCTTCGCTAATGGGAAATTAAATTGTTCTCGTATCATAAATTTCCACTTTACCAATTTCGTGTAAATAGTCATTAATGTAATTCAAATTTTCCATCTTCACGATTGGATCAGTAAATAATGTATAAAATAAAATTTCATTAAATGATTAAAACCAATTTTCGAATCTTCTTTCCAACATAGATTTATTGTAAACAGAAAAAGGTTTCCATATATTAATTCAATTGATTTGCAAAAACGAGTGTAAATAAATAAAATATACGCACGTAAAAATAATGTCCCATTCAAGTTACCGAATCACAAGAATCAACATTGTTAGCTGAGGTTCTTGTTAAACCTTTGATTTTGATAAGAGCTTTCGGCCTACTTTGACAGGTGGGGGGAAGAGGGGGGGGTGTGATAAGACTTGATTCCTTCATTTATTAACTGTCAGATAGTTTGGTATTATCAGCGCAATACAGATGGCTGAGAAAACTCTTTTCTACAAATATAAGACCAACATCAGGTGCGCTGCACTTAATTATTTCGGTAAAATGACTATTTTATGGGTAGTTTTAATTCATGTATCCCAAAATAGAAGCTTATACTTATAAATAGTTACCATAATGTAAACATTACATATTATTTATTTGAATTTTTAACAACTAAATGTTACATTATTTACGATTTCAAATTATAGTCTGCAGTTCCTTAAAGAAAAGTATATTTTGTCAAATATGGAAAGAAAGAAAATAATTGATTCACCTAAATATCTCTTTTTATCACTTGAAACTATCGATTAGTTATACAAATATTTTAATTAATTAAATATCCAATTGCAATTTTGAAAATATTCCCTTCAAAGAAAGAATTAATCTTATTTACTAAATTTTGAATATAATCGATTTTATTGATCAACAATTTCCACTTCAATAAGCAATCTTTGTGCAGTGGTTTTGGTTGTGAAATTGGGTCGCGTAAAACATTGTGTGTTATAAATTCAAAATGATATTTTCAAATTGTTTAGTTAACCCAAACCAAATCATTACAAACATATTTTCAGTACTACTTATAGTAGTGTAATTAATGTAGTGTAAATATTTTAATATATTAAGTGAAAAGAAGCAACCCTTTATTTATGCTGGTGAATGTGAAGGTATGCAATCTTTCTTTTTGTGGCAGCAGACAACATGTAATACAAAAAACTATTAGGAGAACTTCTCTCATTAGTTGTTGTTGCTTTTTCGAATGATTAGTATGAATGGAAGGAATTAATATTAAATAGATATATTTGAATATCTAATTTTGTTATTAATTAATATTAAATAATTAATCTATAATTTATAAAATATTCATTAAGAAATTTGTATCGAATGTGTCCAAAACCATTTTTATCAATTTAATTATTCTCTTGATCTATATTAGGAGAAGTTTGGGTGTGTTCAAAACCTGACTGCCTAATGCTACAATCCAGGCAGTCCTTACAACCATACATTGGCCAGATGCACACACGAACCTTAAAACGCATACATGACTGCTAGAAACTCCGAGATAACTTTCCATTTTCAGTAATGTTTATAAATATCTTTTCGAATAGCGCGCGATCCTTTCAGTCTGTGCTGTGCAGATGTACAAAGTGGGAGAATAAAGCTTAGATATGATCCTCGCCAGACGTAAATATATTTCCTAAACATGTGCTACTATATCTACGGTGTGCACCGAATTGATATTTATTTACCCACAATTCGGTTACTTAAAAAGCAAAGCTGATCGGATTTTGGGAGACATTCGGATCCCAATTAAAAGGGGTTGTGTTCTCATTGTGCTGCGAAAATGTTCCACTTTGGACTCGGTGAATCACGACGTGGAACAAGACGGCTTCCATGGCCAGTGCAAAAAATGCTGGGATTCGTAAATCATTTGCACCTGCCCCCTAAAGGTACGTCGTTCAACTTTGCAAATCGATCCAATCCAATTGTAAAATACAAATAAAATTTATTATATTTCGCCTCGTAAATACTCTCTCAAGAATTCGCGAATATTTGAGTAATTTTTCTTGCTCAAATTACCGACGTCTATAAAATCTCTCCCCAGACCAAATGAGGAGCAGTTTATTTACTTCTCAGCTCCAGTTTTGTATTTCTCAATATCCAATCTAGATTTGTGATCGTCCGAGCGAAAGAAATATCTTCGTGATGGATAAACGACAAAGACACTACATCCTTACTATACACGCGAACAAGTAAGGCGATCTTAAATAACGCTTCTTTCAATGTCTTCTTGTTGATATAAGAAAGATGAAAGAGATGGGGTAGTTTCTGCTTGTGCCAGCTACTTAATATACTAAAGGTTAAACAGAGGATAAACTGCAAAAATCTACTGAAAACGTTTAGATATAATAGTTTTTCAACAGTGCCACAAATCTAATCCCAAAGGTGGGGTGAAGCCAGAGGTGAGTGAAAATAAAAGGCTAATGTTCAATTATGATGGTACACTAAGAAGAGTATTTATGGTACTCGGAAGGAACGTGACAAAGTAGACAGTTTCACAGTATAAGTATACCTTTCTTTCTCAGTGGTGTATTCATTTTCTTTTCAGAGAAGTTGAGAGAGGGAATGAGGTTAGAATTTACATCTATTTTTGTTCTATGCCTCGCCACTGCTTCTCCGCTTTTTGTCATTCCATTTTTACTCCCGAGCTTCGTCGTATGTACTGACTACAAAGGAGCGAGGCAAGTACAATCCAGACTGCATGGTAACTAGCAAGCTACACGTCATAAGAAAGATCAAGGTGTTTTTCGTCTCCCTGGCTCATCTGTTGTTCGTCTCGACAAATACTCAATCAACTCGACAAGCAGAGAGCCTCTCCTCTTCTACGGCAACTCAATGCTGCAGTGAATGTTGCTTCTATTGATTCATTATCTTTTAGAGAGAGAAAGAGAGAATCAGGAAAGCTGCTCACGAGCAGAGAACAAATTAATCTCTTTCCACAGTTTTAGTATATTTCAATTTTGAAAAATCTTTTTGTACAGTTCGTGTGAGGAGCTGTTGTATTGCCGTTTGTAAATCTGCATTTACCTCTTCATCGACAAGTGCCAACAACACTACCATTGATTCTTTTCGTGCGTCTAATTTCAAAGGTTATTGCCACTAGGAGAAAGTTTCATTTATGCCAATTATGTGTGCATCCATCCGCCAACGATTAAGATCTTTCTTACCCAAACTTCGCGGCAAAAAACTCAACTTTAAATGTAAGTAGTTGAATTATTCTACAAATTCTTTGGGAGAGTAATCAAATATAAAATCAAATAAGGTACAACTTTGAAGTCAATTACTGACCTGGAACAATAATAATTCAAGGTAAATAGTTGCAATATTAAATAAAAAATATGTTTTTTATTTTCATCAAAAAGAGAATATAAGAATTCGACGTCTAGCTGGGTGCTGCGGGATTCATCTTTATTAATGCTTCAACTTTCAGTAAACTGTTCAGCTATTGTGTTGTATATGACTGAAATGTCCGTCATTAATAATATTTTATCTAAAGGAGACAGCATTTGATTTCAACTCTTTATAAAAAAATACTTTTTGAATAATTATCTTTGATCTTATATTATAAAAATATTTCTATACTCTGGTGTGCCAAATAAACGTAAACCCCCCCCCCCCCCCTCCCCCGTTTATTTATTTAGAGTCAAAAACAGGCAACCCCCGTTGATTTGGACCCCCTTGTAATTTATTTTATATAACAGGCACCCCCCCCCCTGATTATTTATTTTATATAACAGGCACCCCCCCCCCCTGATTATTTATTTTATATAACAGGCAGCCCCCCTGATTATTTATTTTATATAACAGGCAGCCCCCCTGATTATTGATTTTATATAACAGGCACCCCCCCCCGTTTATTTTTACTTTTTAATCAACGACTAAAATGCTCTGGAA
>JAUZNC010056608.1:0-14145 GCA_034780395.1 Vannuccia rotundouncinata | reverse complement strand
AGCCATAGCAGAAAAAGTTACAGTCAACACAGAAAGAATAACTCTTTGACACGGAATCTCTCACCATAATTGTTACAAATATTTAAAGCAGAACGTAGCAACCTCTCGAGCAGGTAATTCTAAACACACTATTTATTCAACCATCATCTCAAATCTTTATAATTAACGAAAACAATCCTACAGATCTTATGATTGGTGGATAGGTATAAAATTGAAATATATACTCAGGAGTTTAGAGATATTGTAAAGATTGATTGGAGACACACATTCTCACAACTGTTTCACTGGTGAACGGTCGACTCTCTTTCTCTCTCATCAACGTTCCTATAATTTATTTCACTGATTTTACTTTATCAAATTTGGTTCATAATAAAAAATTAACAAATTTCACTAATTTCATAGTCTGGCTGCCAACTAGCTTAACCTGGAAGGAGAGTATAATATATACCATGTTTTTTGCACTTTCTATATTAAAAATCCCGTTGATTGCGAATCCGGTAGATGACATCTTGTCACCTTTGAGAAATTTTTACAAAATCCATTTTTATGCCGCCATTACGTAAAAATCAATTTTAATTTCAATCTCAATAATTTTGGTGGCTATCCCCATAATTAGAGGGTATCAATAATTTTATGTCACCACATTCTGGATACAATTTTAGATAAGTACATTTCAAACGATTTGTTATAGGGTTTTAAATAAACAAATTTTGTATGACGAATGGTATATGTATTATTAATTAACAATACAACGAAAGTAAAAAGTAAAAGCGCAGTGCAGTATGAAATAAACAACTTTCATAGAGCATTGCGTTTTTTACTTTTTACTTTCTTAATTACTACTGATTCTGCAAAGAGAAACCTTCATATTTTAACAATACAACGGTTTATCGCAATTATAAAAATACAACTAATCAAATGGAGGTCACGAGTGTATCCGATAGGTAAGCCGAGTTTAGCGATCTTGATAAAGAATAATAAAATATAACTAGAGAGAGGAGCCTGGGGATCTGTAAATGTATATATTTACTAGAAATAAGTATATACCCCCAAAATAGACCAGGAACCCCACGATCCTCTGCCTCATGTTATAATTGGTAGAATCATAGATATCATAATAGTACAAAATGTTAGTTAAAAAGACTATCAAAAAATCTAACAAAAAGACTAAAAAAAAGTTTAAATGTTTAGGATAACGGAACTGTTTAATACAACTACAATAATGGAAGTGTTTATATATTATATACACAATATTACAATAACTTTAAGTCTAATTGTCATAGTCGTCATCTGGACCAGAGGTTCCATCACAATTATTCAGTTCATTATGACAGTTCTCAGCATGACATACGCAAAATACAGAGCACGGAAGTTTAGTGCTCATACATCCACATCTTCCTGAATTGCAAGGTCTTTCACTTTCACAAGAGCAGCGAATCAGTTTCAGAATCTCTTGTGGAGCAAGGGACACATCTTCATGTATCGATTTAGGCAACATAATCTTGGAACTGTCGTCACGAATGTATCCATGTTCTGTTGGTCAAGATCCAAAGTGAGTTTTCACTCAGCCTGCCTGCAAGTGTGCTCGCTTCTATTGCTGACTTTAACTTTGGTATGGCCGTAGTGCCCTTTCCAACCTTTGTGGCCCATGAATTCTTTCCTTGTGTCCATACCATAGCATGCGGCTATAAACTCGGATGCCTGTCTTGTTATATCTGGTAACAATGCATGAATGTCACCCAATAGTGACAAGGAGTAGCCTTCTCGCAGTACTTTCAGTACCCTGACTTTACCAATACCGAAATAGCATGCACATGTATCCCAACCCGATAGGCCGTGCATAGACAAGCCTATTTATTATGCTCGGTTGTTGTTTATCAATAGCTTGTATTTCAATAGCGGTTCTACTAAGAATCGGCGATTCCATGATCATGTGACTGGGTAACTTTTGCTCAAAGAAGTGGTGAAGTAGCAGGATAAAAACGTCCGTGTCATCCGCAACCACTGACACGCCTACTTGGCATTCAGTCACAATTGTTACTGCTTGTTGAACAATAATTCAGTCTGCTTCTTCATGTGATGTAGACATGTCTTCCTTGTTGATCTCCATTCCCCGAAAACTTATTTCAACAGGTGCGTTATTACTGCTAGTGATAACAAGTTTGTGGATCATTGTGTCAAAATAACGCAGCACTCTGGTCAGCACTTCACATATAATTTTCATCAGCTGTGATTTATTTTCTGTCACTGTCAGCCCAACTTTCTGTTGGGGTAGTGGTGTATCTAGAGCTGCAGTCGATGTACCCTGCTTGCTTCTGTTGTACTATTACATCTGGTTGTACTCTTGCTACTGAAATCCTGGTATCTGTCGAACACAAGATAGACATCGGTAGAAGTAAGTTCATTTTGGATGTACAGTTTGAAGTTCACAACAAAGTCGCGGACTGTCCCATTCGCTGGCCAGTGTATCACCTAGAAAAATGCTGAACCATATAGCACTCTACATTTGACTTCTGATAATACGTTTCTTGATGACATCTCAACTTGTAATTGCTTCTTCAGCTGTGCCTTAGCCTTTCCTGTTCTCATGTCACCCGAGTCGTTGAACATCGATGTAGGCAAAGGGGATAGCTCATACGACAGTAATGCATTTATGTCTATTGTGTCACGGCAACTAGCCTGGAGTCCTATGACTCGTGAAAAGAGAAGGGTGGTATTAAACAACTTTGCTGTATCAATATTTACGTGCTTCTTTGTTACTTTCATTCTCACCGTCATATTTGAAATGGGATTGTAGAAGTGGAGGATTTACTTAGAATGTAATGTTACAAACTTTATATAATATTTTCCTATATAACAACTGTTATTAAAACTTTAATAACTTTATTATGGTAATTGATCTTTTATTAAAACTTTTAAAATAAAAATTATTCCCTTAGCTCTTTCCAATGATATAAGTTTTAACTAAGTGTTTTTTTCCTTCAATTTTAGCTCAAACTTTGGATATGTTAGATAGGAGGATAATTTCTTTTGCATCATCGATAATATATTTTGATGACAGTCGTTTTTGGATTATTTAATTATTTGATGATCATAAAACTCATTTCTATATATATATTGATTGACCCTCTAATTATAAGTATAGCCACCAAAATTATTTCGATTGGATGTATAAGACTCAAGATATTGATAGAGATCGAGTTTTACTTAATGACGGCATAAAAGTACTTTTTCGGATTGAATTCATTGACGCTGTAAATATGGGTATAGCCACCAAAATTATTCAGATTGGATGTAAATAACTCGAGATTTGATTAAAATTGATTTTTATATAATGGCAGCATAAAAATCGATTTTGGTAAATTTGCTCAAAGGTGACTGTCATCAACCGGATTCAGAATCAGCGTGATTTTTTGTTAAAGAAAGTGCAAAAAAACATTGTATATACTGTACTTCCAGGTATACCCTAAAATCCAATTTTGCGGCCGGATTATCATGTTATTTCACTATTGTAACCATTTAAACCAAAACAACTGTACTATATGTACAAATAATAATTATGAACTTGATTTTAGAATTGCAAACAATACACTTATAATAAACAATAATCTTCATATGCAATCTAAAATAGAAGCATTACAAATTCTCAGATATAGGGTTACGTTAGAGAGATTACTTAATTTCGATTTGTAATATTTAGTTATAATAATATTAATAATATTTAGTTTTACGTAGAATTATAGATTCTAGAGATTCGTAAACAATTTAATGAAATCGTAATGCGTAAACAAGTAGTAAGATACTATGACCTCTGACAAAGAATCCCTAGATAAATTGAACACTAGATCAAATAAACTCTGGACCACCTGAACTTTATGCTGCTAACTGTACAATTTATATGTTGAAAACTTGATTAAAAGAATAGCTATCGATAGAATGGTAGAATGGTAGAATGTTTCCAATATATTTATTTTTTTATCAAGACTAGGATGCTATTACTATATTGTGAACTTGATTATCTATTCCTAAAATTATGAAATGTTTTGTAATTTGAATTTAAAAAAAAATTCTATTTTCCAGTATTATTCAATTATGTTTAATTTTTTGTATAATTTTTTTTTATATATTTGCTTAAATATTTCAATGTAATTATACTAAATTTGACTAAAAATTATTAAACTCTAATACAAAAGTTGTTACAAATTTTCAAATTATTATACTAATTATAGTTGTTAAAATAAATAAAAAATAGTTATATTGTTTTATTAAAATGTTTTATTTTTCAGTAACCATTTTCCTTACATTGTGTTGTTTGGATAAAATTTTTATTTAGTTATTTAATCAGCTTCATTAATCGTTGGAAATTTTATCACTTATTGAAATTCTTTTAAATAAGGTTTTTAATACAACATGTTTTATTTTATATATGAAAATATAAGTGTAATTATTTTTATTTACAATTTTTGTTATTCTCTTCCTTCATTTATTCTAATCTAGTAATACATAAAAGAAAATCCGATAATTGGAATATGCAAATGTTAATATTATGTATATAATATAAACTGTTAATATAATAATATAATATAATATAATAATGTTATGACTAAAGATTTTATTCGTATCATCAAGAGTATTATTGAGCTGTTTAAATGCTCAA
The DNA here is from genome assembly GCA_034780395.1 of Vannuccia rotundouncinata. Classification (NCBI taxonomy): domain Eukaryota; kingdom Metazoa; phylum Platyhelminthes; order Proseriata; family Coelogynoporidae; genus Vannuccia; species Vannuccia rotundouncinata. The sequence goes on along the minus strand of JAUZNC010056608.1, from coordinate 9,488 downwards.
TGTTGGTTACACATATGTTATATATGTCGTTTGTTAACGTTATAAAGGTGTAATACAATATGTGGTCCAAAGACTATTACATTACCAAAAGAGAAATTTTAGTTACTTTTGTAATTTACGATGCAACAATTTTTTTTCTCTGCGAAATATCTAAAACAAAAGTTGGTATTAATCGAACTGTTTGTAATTATTTCCAATACATGTTAATTTCATGAAACTGTAATAATTAATGATTTAAGTATTGAGTATTGAATACAACCTATTCAAACATGTATTTGGCGATTATACATTTTCTATTACATTTTGATATATATGATCAATATATTAGTAGAGAACAGATAAAATAATATAATAATGTTATTATATTTTATTAAAATTACAATCTGATAATGTTTTATTTCAGAATTATAGAACAGGTCCAGGGTTACGGATACGTTTTATTTCGATTAATTAACATAAATGGAAAATTATTTCGAGGTAGTAGTAGTAGTAGTTTTGGTTTTTTCTGATTGTTGACTCTTTTTCTTATAACTATTCAGAACTCGAGAGTTACACAAGAAAGCAAATGCAATCCAAACTCCTTGCACTGCTATGAGAAAATTGCAAAATACTCCAAATGTCTCGGAAAGAATAATTACATTTAATGCTGGTAAAATCCATGATATTCCAAGAAGCACTCCTAGCTTAATTGCCACGAGAGCGACTATTCTATTCTGGGAAGCATTTTTTTTGGCAATTGCAGTTTGTTTGGTGGTACGCCACAAACCCACAATCGTCCAAATAAAGAAAAGGAGGGTTATCATCACAAGTAGACCAGCCGGAATTGTCATTCCAAGAAGAGTGGAAAATCCAGATCGAAGCCAACAAAAATAATCGGTATAATATATGGCATAATCTCCCAATTGCTCCGGATACATACTCAATCCCACGAGAATGACAACAAAAACAATTGGAGGAAGATACGAAAACAGACACAACTTCAAAATTCTTTTCATAGAATTTGTTTCAGCAAGACCAGAACTTGTAAATGCACGTTTAGAAGTGTATGACAGACAAGCGCTCCATGAAAAGGTACAAACAGCTGATAAATGGTTCAATATTGATCCTATTTTACAAGCGGTATCACCAATTCGTTGTCGTCCAACAAAGGATAAGACGTAAAAGCAGGCATAATTCATTAGAAGACAACTACACAAATGTATTGTGCAAATTCCTGGCAAGCTTCGAAGATCTTTAAAAATGGAATAAGTGAAAATGGTAAAACCCAAAGAAACAACAGAAATCGGAACAATAATTCTATTCACCCAATTATTGATTTCATCAGAATCAGAAACTGGTTTTAATTTATCGTATATTGGACATTTTGTGATAACAAAACCAAATTCGCCAATTTCTATTTCACTTTCATCAGCGTATTCTTGTAAATCTTTGAGAAGTTGAATCTTTCCCGGGCTCTTAGTTATAAGGCTGTATACTTCCAGATTACAAGATGGATAGGATGGAATATAATCAGTTTGTTCCGTCGCCGTTGATGTTGAAAGATTTTTACCAGGATATTTTCTAAAACTAATAATCGTTCGCGGCATTGTTTGTTGAAACTCTTTCCGAGACGTCATCCCACTTTTACCAATAATAGATTCAGTAGAAATTTTGAGAACTATGTTTGAGTTATTCGAATGGTTCTTTAAATATATTCGCTGTTTGGATTGCCTAAATAAATGATTTCGTAAAGAAATATTTTCAAAACGGAAATCGGTTCGAAGATAAACCGTCGTATCGTTAAAAACCATAGTATCACTCCATTTTTCCATTTGAAAAGAATTTATCATTTGATTACAATTTATTCCAGGAATATCGAAGCAGAAGGAAATGTTTTCATTTATTGTACTCTGGGATTTGTTGAAATAAATCTGAACACTAAACAACAAATCTGGATCCAAGCACTGTTCAAAACCTGGATGATAAATCGAACCATTTTCGCACAATGTTTTAAAACAGAATTCAGTTTTGCCAGCAACTTGAACACTACTGTTAACTTGATTGGAACATTTTCGAGTAACGGACTGCAATTCATCTCTGGTCACTATTGGATTTCCTGGACGTCTAAAGTCTATCATCATGATAAAGGATGGAATGTAGTCGTCCTTTCCATCAGGATAGGACTCTTTCGGGTTACATTTCAAACATGTTATATTAAGAAGTGCAGCACAGAAAACAGTTTTACCCACTGAACAAATCCGATTATCATTTGCAACTCGACAAAGCCAATACATCATTTCAAAATGAGTTGATAAAAACGATACTCTTGTAGGAGCAACATCTGAGGAACACATTTGAAATTTAGGTTCCGGTTCATCCTCCAAGAAATCTTTAAAGGATTCCTTGATTAACTCTTTGTTTGCAATCAGTGTGCATTCTTCGAAATATATCTTTGCAATTTCAGAGGTATTGTGAATTGAACTTGATAGTCGAATAATAGTATTTTCATTGCAATATCGAGCATGTATAATGGGCCAAAGATTTGTCGTAACATTATTACATAATGCACAGAAACGATTTTTATACAGAGTGCCAGTTTCATTTTTATATACCAGTTGGAAATATTCTTGGGAATATGTGTTACTCTCACATGATTGAATCATTTTTATATTGGTAAAAGCGTGCAAATTTGGGTTACATTTTCCAACAGCTGCCACGAATTTCTTTTCGATCAAAGGTTCATTCTTTCCAAACCATGTAACAACGTTGATACAAATACGAAGTTCATTAAAGTTCATTATTTCCGTCCAGGAGGTATTCAGGTAGTTATGACAACATTGGCCGGACAATGCACAGCTCGGTGTAGATTGACACTTTTCGCTATCAAAGCAGTTTTCATAAAACTTCAAATGGGACGGTCCCAAGTAAACTGAAAGAAATTAAATTTGTAAACATGTTTTTAAAAACTCATTACAAAGTGTTACACCTGTGACGTAACTAAGGAGTGTATAATTATTTTAGAAGTGCTAATATTTATAATCCATGTCTTTCGCATTTTATAATATATTAATGACTCTATATGATCACGATAATCACTATGGACAATATAATCTATATTTCAGAATATGTTCGTATTACATAATTCTCTTAATAAATGAAATACACAAAAAATTATATGTTTATTATTAATGAATATCATAAAAAACGCTCCTTAGTTTGTTCTTTAATTATAAATTTAGTTAAAAAAATTGTTAAAAATTGACAATTCAAATAATGATATTTAACAACAAGATATTGTTCATGGTTTATTAAAATACTATTGTAATTTACAAAGTTGAACCTTTTCATTTAGTAAGTGTATGGAAATCGTAATGATACGTGTATTGATGTCGTAATTACATTTATCTAAATCGTCAAACTCGATTAAATTATGTCCGAAATAAAAACGGGCAAATTAAAAAGACAAAATGGAGAATTTTTTCCGCATAGAATGTTACCAATAGAGATGTGAAGTAGACCAAATCAGTCCAAATATATTTTTGCACAAGTAAATTCATTCAATTTGTATACAATTTTTTAAACCTTATTGTCGTATCTGTTATATTTCTAACAAGATGTTTTTCCAGAGAATTTATTTATTTATTTATTGATTTATTTACTGTGAATATTTGGCACTGATAATAAATTACAATTTCATTGACATAATTAACAAAATAATTAACTGTGGAATAGCTTTACATTAGTTTTTCATGAGGTTTAGTTTACATTAGTGTTAAAGCCACAATTAAAATACATTTGGAATCTATAATTATACGTGTACCTATTTCATCTTTTACAACTTATGTATGCAAAGGAGTTTATAGAATTGATTAATTTATGCCAGTTATAAAATAAAAATAGTGACTGTGTGCAGTCTAATAGAGTATATAATAATCTAAAAAATGTGTAGGATGCCTATTAAATCATATTCCATTTCTTATGGATTCTTCAATTACAGCAATTGAACCAAAATGATATCGGAGCACTAATAAATAAAAATAAAAATGAATACAGAATCCTATTTCGAGAAATCGGAACTGTTTTGTAACAAGTCATTATGGCGGATGCTAATATGAAATGAAAAAAATAAACCGCTTTTATTTATTTATATTTTTTTGGTCTTACGTATAAAGCGTAGTAGTTTTCCAATCTAGATAAGTTAATTACGATGTCAATGGTATGGACTTAATTAATAAGCGATAACAGTAACATTAAGAGGAATATTCACAAAAAAGCTTTCTCACTATTGTCAAATGTTGGCCATTCAGGAATATATCGCTTGAATAATGGAATATAGTCGTTTGTTTTTTCAATGGAAACATCTAAAAGTAAAAAAAGCAATCATGGATGTAGACATTTACAAACATTTAATGTGTGCAGGAATTCATGTTTATTAATAGCAACATTTAATCTTTATCGAAAGTTAAAGTAGTATAATTTATTTTTTATTTTTAATATAAAAAATCAAAACAGCTAAATAAATCAAGACATTTTAAATGTAAACGTGGGTCACGAAATTATTTAAAAGTAAATATAATTATTTTTAAAAAAACATGCCATAACTTTTAAAACTACCTAATATAAAGATATAGTTTCTAAATACATAAACAACAGAGCTTTAAATGAAACATTTATTTATTTAATTAAATAAATAAAACTATATCAAATTATGTCAGTGGGTCACAGTCATAGATATGGATTTCGATTTACTTTTTACCTCTCTCTAGATAGAGCAGCTAATATTGTTAACTGTTGAGTCTTAGTTAGAACCACATAAGTTATTTAGGAGTCAAATAAATCAATAAATCGATATCTAATATTCTCTCTTCCCATTATCCAATCATAATATAAAAATAACCAATTTTATTATTATGGAATGATTTACATGAAATCTAATTTTACTATCCTACCTACTAAAGATGTGAAACTTGATTTTATTATGAAAAAAACTTTGTTACGGCCCTCAATTTAGCATAACAATAATGGTTTTAAGGTTGTTATTTAAACAAAAGTAGATTCTTATATTTTAAATTACGGTAAAAATATGCGGCCTGATCAATTTGTAATGAATATTTAACCTGTTTTTCCCTAAAGTTGGTTTGCATCATCGCATATTTTAATTGAAATTATATCAATTGAACGTTTCATGCAGCGGACATATAATGAACTATCCTATAGAATACTAACAGAGTCGCCAAAAGTGCTTGTTGGAAAATGTATCGGGCGTAGTAATGGCACCAACGCATCCCCGACAATCGTTTCCGATCATGCGTCGCAGTATACATAAAGAGAATAGATTCCACGCCTCAGGACTGGAGGATTTTCTGGCTTTAATGTGCCTTTTAATTTGTAAAATCCAAATACGAGAATATATGAGATATTACGGTCTGCTTCTAGTGCTAGTTGATCTCCTTTGGGAAAAATCCATTTAAATCTCTTTAGTGCAGCATCATATTCAAGATTGACGTCAAATTTAGTTTTAAATTATGTTTTATTGATGGTTGAGAGTTCCATATCATTCAGATAATGACCAGGTTCCGGTTCTATTGTATTCACGAATTTAACAGTATTATCAATAATAATAAATTCAAAATCAGAATTGACAGGCTTGAGTAACAATTTTACAATCATTTTGAGGAATTTGTGTATTATCGGTGGACAGTCTGCTACAAATCTGTTTTCTGTAGATGTGAAATCATTTAAAGTTGATGGATGTTTTTCCCTAGAGTAACTCTTTCTAAAAGACCTTTTAGATGATGAAATCCAAGTATAATAGCCAAATATTTGTTTATGGTAAGTTTGCGGAAATTAACTAAATTCTGTGTAAAAACGTAGTGATTGTCATTAAAATGTGTGTCATTATAAATCATAGAATAGTTTTATCCTCTAATATTTACAGGCATTGTCGCTACCCAATATTAAGTGTCTCTAATTGTCCCGAAAATATCGTGTTTAGTAAGATTCAAACGATAGTCACCTATAATCAGTAGTTTCGCTTTATAATTAATATATTTATATTAATATTAATCATGATATTGAACATTTTTGACAGTTGAAGCTGTAATGCTCTCCCCATCAATAATTTTGAGCGCGTTAATAAAAGAGATTTCAAAAAGACCCATTTCCCTGTCATTAAAAACTGGTGTTTATATTCATTTTAAAAGAGGTCAAAAAGAATTTCGTTCGAATTTATTCTAAATAAGTTTCAAAACAAAGATATTAAAAGTTAACGTTTGATGCCAGGATTAGAAATACATTGAAAGTGGTCGAACAACGGAAAACATTTCAACTTGTGACCGTAGCCCTTCTCAACACAATTAATAACAAATAAACAATTTAATTTCGTTTAAAAACATAATTATTTCATATTGTAAGTTTTCAACATTTAAAATTATTAAAAAAAATAATTTGATAATTTGATATTTAAGAAAATTTCTTATTATTTTGTATGTATGTTTTGTTTTAAGCTTATTCAAAAACATTTTCAAAATCTTTCCGGGTTTAATGATATTGATAATACATAGGATATTGTTGTTTTGATAAAACAAATTATTTTGTCACAAACAGGAAATAACCGTATTTCAACAAAAATATAAATTTGATACAGGAAATATCCCGAAACAACCTTTATATAAACTTGCAATAATATAATGTTTAATTTAACAAATTAATTAAGTTTGACAATTATATTATTACGAAATATTCCACCATTCGTTATTTAATAATAATCACCAACAGTTATTTTTCTAATTTATAAATTTTTTGCAATTTTTGTTTTAATTTAAACACAATTATTCTATGGTGTAAAATAGGTACAGTAACTTTTTCATTCACATTTTGACCTAAGTTTTCAAATTTTTTATACTCAAACAATGAACAAAACTATTTAAAATTGATAGAATTTATATTTCTGTGTTACTGCAGCATGTACAATTTTTTCATTAATATTATTACTAGACAAATTTGGAAAAATGTGTTAGCACATACCAAAAAAATGATATACCATTTGTGCTATAGCTCTTACGAAACTATTCTCGGATCTGAGCTATCTACGTTTTGAAAAAAATTAATAAAATGAATGCATTATAGAATAATATTGTAAGTATCACATTACATCGGTAACTTATATTATAATAAAGTTGTTTCTCATAACTATCAATTTATTTAGCTGTTAGTAGATATTATCAAGTTGGAAAAAATTTAGCAAAAAAAGTAGTTAGCTCAAATCGGATATTAGTTTCGAAAGAGCTAACCCAAATTGTACAATTTATGGTATATAATTTCTTTTGTGGTATTAGCTAACACCCTTTTTGCAATTTTGACTAATAATAATATCACTAATTTTTAATTATATTTTGTTGTTATTTTATTTATTTATCGTTCGATACCCATTCAAAAACTTTTTATTATTTGAAATAATTCCTATCGAATCGTATCAAGCGCTGTCTTAATTAATCAATAAGCCAAATTTCATGCGCATAGCATACCGAAGCTACAAAGACTCGATTTTAATCGTTTATATTGCGCACATAATTTAAATACGGTTGCCGATCTAGATAAACATTTTTATTTTAATATCAATTTTTCAATACCTAACCATTTCAATGTTAGTTGTTTAATGCGTTTCTCATTACATACTTCAATAAGGAAAGGAAATAAAATAGCACGGATTGAAGAACAAGAATATTTATAGTCATGCTCAAGAAACTTTATCACCGACCTCATCACCGACTGTAACAACTGCAACGTGAGATTCAACAGATAAAACAATGACAACAATTAATTTTTCTGACTTTAAACATTTATTTTATTGTCAACAGCATTTTTTAGACCTTTGTAAGCTTTACATTTGACGACCTGAAAATTGACATTTGAAACCGTCTAATTCAAAATTTTCATATTAATTAAATGAAATGTTTTGATCATTATAACGTTTTGAACTGTTAGATCACGAAAAATGGATAGATAGTTCATAAGAATATGAAATATTACAAAAAATTAGACATTTACTATATAGAATGGGTACCGATTAATTAATTTGTCAATTTCCATAATCATACCTATAATGAAACGTTAGATATAAAGGTAAAAAGTCATATTCCCACTGTAGTTTTTTAGTAATGGATTAAATTGGAAATTAAATTATTATTCTTATAGACAGTCAATCATTTTAACAGTTGATAATTAAAATCAATATATAATAAATCGAATACATCGTTGACTTCTTAATCAGTAAACAATTAAAATTTTAAAAAATGTATATTTATATTGAAAAATTGAATCAAAATAACAAAGTTTATCTAGATCGGTAATTCTTGATTAAATTATGTCCGTAAAATAAACGATTAAAAAAATAATATCTTAATAATTATTTTTTTAAATCGAGTATTTATAGCTTCGATTTATAAATAGCTATGAACATGCAATTTGGCTTTTTGAATAATTAACGTAGCGCTTTATACGATGCGATAGGAATTATTTCAAATTAAAAAGAGTTTTCGAATGGGTGTCGCACGAAATATATAATTCGACAAAAAAGTGTGACATTATTTTTTAGCCAAAATGGCAAACATTTTGTTGGCTCATACGAAACTAATTTCTGATTCCAGCTAACTTTGATATAATTTATATAATGCTCCGGTTGGAAAACGGTTTGTGACAAAAAAACTTTTTTATAAATAAACAAATTTCCTATTTATTATCAATATCATTAAACACGAAAGGTTTTGATAATGTTATTACAAAACACGTAAATATGTAATTATTAAATAAAAAAATTCATAATTTTTAATTCATAATTGGTCAATTGAAAAGTGAAATTTGAAAGTGAAGTTATGAACGACTTAAAACAATTATTTGCTCCATTTTAGAAACATAGAGTCTTGGGCAAAAAAAGCCTGCTGTTTATTTACATAATAACAATGATAATTATACGTGTTGTTTGTTCAAACTGAAATTAATAATATTTGTTTACTATAGAAAGCAGTAATTTCAAATTTTGAGCAAGTTTGTTGACACAATGTAAGTCTACACAAGATAATTTTTATAAGTTTTTAGTAAGTATTATCCAAATTTTTAACTAAGATACGTATAGTATATACTGTTATTAGTGGTTCTATAGTTGATTATGAATTGTTAATATGATTATTTATGTCATAAAGGCATTCATGCGTTTTCTAAAATATAATTATGACATCATATATAATTCAAATAGTCTGAATAGCGGTTTGAATCAAGAAACATATAAATATCACATTAAAAAGAATATATCTAAATGTTCTGTTTTGACGTACTGCATAACTACAAAGAACTCTAACTATAATACAAAAAGTAATTAGGATTTTCTCCACAACAATACAAAATAATATATCAATATAACATATCCACTGGGCTGTGTAGCGACCGCCCAGTGGAGCAAAGCTCATGCACTCTTCTCTACCCTAATTATAAATATTGATTAGCAACTCTTT
>JAUZNC010056607.1:0-52596 GCA_034780395.1 Vannuccia rotundouncinata | reverse complement strand
CACAGTTCATGCTCCACCAACACAGTTCATGCTCCACTAACACAGTTCATGCTCCACTAAACAAGTTCATGCTCCACTAACACAGTTCATGCTCCACTAAACAAGTTCATGCTCCACTAACACAGTTCATGCTCCACCAACACAGTTCATGCTCCACTAACACAGTTCATGCTCCACTAAACAAGTTCATGCTCCACCAACACAGTTCATGTTTCACTAACATAGTTCATACTCCTTTTAATCAATATATGTATATATCATAAAACATTTTGTTTTACTATATAAATTTTTCCACATTTTTATAATTACCATCTCGAAAAGAATTGGTTCAGCCAATATCACAACTAGGTTATTGGAAAATGTAATTTATTTATTTATTTTGGGTTTTTTGACAAATTTCTGTTATAAATTCTTCTGTAAATATTATAAACAATTTATTAAAATTTTAATGGTTAGTTGTGTTTTCATTAGTCATAACGAAATTATAAATGTTGATATTTTTTTATAAATGGTGGTAGCGTCTAAAAATATTTTTTTTAATATATTTTAATTTATTTTTTGTAAAATAGATATAATGAAAATTTTTAAATACTTTTCTATTTTAAAAACCTTAATATATTTCCCTAAGAATATTCGATGTTTTCATTTACTCGATTCAAAGAATATAAATTAATTGTGATAGGTGTTTTAGAACTCAATATTAATTTAAAATCTGTCATCTTTCATAACATTTGATATTATTTTATGCAAAATATAACACAATATTTAATGCAGTATTTGCATCCAATAAAATAATTATATATAACTCATTGCTTGACTTATATTAAAATAATAATTTCTTTCAACACTTTATTTTTTGTATTTCTTACATTTTCAATAGAAAATATTTGCTTATAACGAGCTACATAATATTATACTTTCAGTTCGCACTTACAATTGATCCATTGTCACAATTGTAACTACCGCTATTGATTATTAATAAACTATAGATTGAGTTATAAATTAGGAAAACTGCTAAGCTGATTTCTCACTGTAAAGCTACACCACCTTTTTAAGACCCCATAAATCAACAACTAATCTACACACTGTACTAAGAAATGTTACTTATGCAAAGATCATTACTGCGTTGAAATATGTGTCGTATATTCTTCTTCTACAAATCCCTTTGTTACCCCCAAAGGCTACTATAAAAACCACGTTGTCTTTCTAGAACGTCTTCTATCTTCTATATTAAAATGAACGAAGTGAACCACAACGATTGTATAGGTGATAGTTTCCTAAGATGCAGTCGCGCACGACAAGAGAGATCAATTCAAATTTATAAATAGTTAAAATGAGGCGAATACAAACCGCGCGTAACCACAGAGGGAGATTTGAAATAGGAAGAGCTCAAATGATTCGGAAGCGATGGCAATAAAGTATAGGTGGCGGAATGAGGGGCGTTTTGCAATTCTTTTGAACTGGATAAATCGGTTTTACCTCAGCGAAAACTGCGATACAGCGATATGAGGGATTTATTGAAGGCGGTTAACTAGATATGGTTGGTCTAGGATGGAATATTGACCGGTTTATTAGACTACAATTGCCTACGGGTGTTAACTATTAATTCACTCACCCATCTATACCGTTCCCTAACGTTTATCGCACTGTCATAGCCGCGGCTATCTTGAAAGATTGTGCCGCTACGCTGTTATAGTCTTTGATTAGTGAGACATGTTCTTATATAAAGAAGCTAACTGGCTTGGTCTTATCAAAGTCAGTCAACCTAGGATATTTGTCTAAAGCAAAAGGGAAAATTATTCTACTTTTTATAAAATCGTAAGGATACAAATTTTCTATCAACTACGAATTTTTATTTTTATTATTTGAAATATAAATAAACATGTTGCGATAAAAAAAAGTAACATTAAGATAAAAAGAAAATTATGTCTTGAAGCCATTTTCAATAGAAATTAATCTTTTTAATACATTTTGACTGCCCTAAAAATGTACCTCATAATGTCGAAATTCCTGCATTCGCCTCTGATGATATGCTTATATAAATTCAGTTTTGAATATAATAACATAATTTTGGTGAACGACATTTTATAAGTATGTGTTATAAATCTTACCTTATGAGTGTTTTGACAATTTTTTTGTTGCAATAATTGAATTTATTGTCGCATAACATCATTAATAGCTGAAATTACAAAAAAATGTACACTGTGTCAATATTTATTAAAACATGTACTTTGTTACATTAAAAAATATTTTAAGATAAGGAAGTGCTGGGGGGGGCAAACAATTTTAAATACCTATAATGACAAATTAATTATACTATTTATTTTTAATATAAGTATTCATAAAAATAATAAAAATAGAGTTTGATACCTTAAAAAATATAATTTGTAATTTTAATTAAAAAATTTTCACTTGTTATTTCACTTGTTATATCTTCTATATCCTGAAAGCATGAAACCAAAAACATTTGTCAAACAATCTATTATTTATTGAATGCATTGTATTATTAATTGTTCAATTAATTTTATAACAATATCTTTTTTTTCAAGAGATTTTACAAATTATAAAATTATATGAAATGTGCTTTAAAATTATAGCATCTAAAATACTTATATAAAGATTTTGAACATTTACCAGCTGTAAATAATACAATCAAATTGGATCATGTAGTTTTAATTACCAATTCGGTTATATCAATGTATAAGTCTTTTTATTTATAATTACACAATTAGAAAGTTTTTGTTTGTTTCATGACTAAAGGTAATATATTGTTGGAAAGTTAATTAAATTTACACTTGTAAGATTTTCTCAATTGTTGAGTTAAAACAGCAGTAGATGAGGTTTTTAATTAATTTCAAGGACACTCGAAAAATGTCAAAAAACTTAATTGTTGACTAAAAACATAAGATAAAATTGAAATTATTTATATTATTGACATATTCAGAGATACGCTTAAAAAAATTACTTTCCAAATTGTTTAAATCATTTTCGTTATACCTAATTAATATTTTAAATATAACATTTTTACATTTATGTATTGATAAAATAATGTTTATATTAATCATTATATCTATATTTTTGTATGTTAATATTATTTTCAGTTTCACTTAACAACGGCAGTTAAGTTGAAATTACATTGTGTTCTTTCAGCAAAAATTAAAATAATTATTTAAAATATTATTTACACAATAACGTTAATGTTTATTATTATGACTGAAATAGTGTTGGAAAAGTCGAATTAATTTAATATGTTATTTAGATGCAGTTTTGCATTATATTTAAAAAAAAGTCACAATTCACATATAATAATTCATAATTAATTAATTATATTTGTAAGAGTCAAATTGAAATTGTTGGAAATTGAATATAATTAAATTGGTTATGTTTATACAATAATTGACAAATTCATTTTACAATCAAAGATAAAAAAGAATTTTCGTGAGATGAACCCCTAGGGAATAAGTTAAACTTTAATAAATAAAACAATAAATAAATAATATTTTTTAATTGATGTATATAAAATTTATAGAAGTAAAATAGATATTTTAAAATAATATATTCCTTTTAAAAGTTTTAAGTCACCATTTCGCTTTCTGTAATTTGCCAGATTATTTTTATGTGACCCCCTTTGATTATATATCTTTTGGAATAACTTTTGAGCACTATTTTGATTTATTTTGATTCGCAATTTTTTACATAATTTCTGATGCAAAAGAATTTTACTAATTAAACCGGAGGACATTTTAAATATTTGATTTCATGATTAATTATTTAATTTTAAGTATTATATTCGTTAATTAGAAAGCTACATTTTCAAATATTATAATTCGATTTTAGAATTTGAATAACTGAAAAAAAATTTAACGTTAACGTTATCATATATATATATCATTTCACAAATTTTAATATCGAACAAAACAGTTGCTAGGTATGAAAGATCTATATGCAGCTATATAAGACTTATTTTCATCCGATTAAATTGTATAAATAAATGTTCATAATATAATTCTCCTATATTCAAAACACGAGAAAGCACCAATATCTACTGATGGTTCTAATTTCTGGTCAGTCTGTATTGAAAATAAAAATGAAAAAGAAGGAAAGAGGATGTAGAGCAAACGTCCTGTTGGAAATATTCCTCTGTTCTAGCCACAACAACACATGTTCCCTCTATTCATCATGAAGATAGATATAGTTTCAGGTTTCATTGTAAAGAATTCGTTGAGATCAATAAATCTGTGGAACGACTCGAACATAGAGGAGGAATGAAAACGAAACATGTTGATTCTAATTGAGGAATTTTAGCTCCCTGATAATAATTAATTAAATGACACATCATTAATTTTAACAATTATATGTGCGCGTGTGTTTCATGCTACATGTAATGAAATAATGTATAATAGAATTTGGAAACATGAAAATTATTTATCATTTTCTCATAATTTTTTCGATGGAATAGTTTTATGAAAATTTTTATGATGAACTTTGAACAATATGCGATATAGGTATAGAAATTATTTTTATTTATATAATTTTAATCTATTTAATCTATAATTTAATCTAAATTTAAATATATTAAAGTCATATGATTTAATAAATATGTGCCTCAATTATTCTATGTATACACAATAAATTAATTTGTTGATCTAAAATTAAAAACATTTGCCTCTACTTTAAAATAATTGATTTTTATTTTGAAAAGTTATTTCTTTTATTTTGTCAATGTTAATGAGATAAATTTGTTGCCTACATTTTTCATACTGAAATACATTACATTAACTATTTAATATACCACTTCTCTTTTATTGTATTCTATTGAATATTATCTTCAATCTTTTTGGGATAATTTTTAGATACTATCTTGATACTAAAAATGTAATCTCAAAATATTCTGAAAGTAACAATATATGATCATATACCCACTTTATATTTCGATGAATTATCTCAAATCAGGAACGACTTCAAATTTTAATTAACAAGAAACTATCTTTAAAATAAAGTAAATGACTTGTTATTTTTTATCTGTAGTTTTACAATAATTACATATTCTCTGCTCTTTTACTATTTGAAACTTATGGATCAACTTATGGTACTTACATTACAAAAAGTAATTTCATTATTAAAGCTTAAAAATGATAGACCTTAAATTCATTTGTTGATCATATTAACAAGCATATTGATCTTATTTTAGTAATATATTTACTAATTGACGAGACAGCGTGCAGATTCGCAGTTTTTCCTTATGAATGAAATTAATTATTTTTGATTAGCATCTATTAGCTATTTGATAACTTTTTCTATTAATTATTAAATATTTGACTGAAATCTAGTTTTTGGATGAAAACTAAATTATAATAAATCAATTGATTATATTTATGATTTATGATATTTCTTAGTAGATTATAATAAACGTATTGCAATAGTATAGTCGATAAATCGGTATTATTAGATAGAGGCAAAATGTTTAATGAAGAAAAAAAGGAAAATGAATCAGTGGAGTTATAATAGTTATCTTGGTGCAACTTCCAAAATATTCTCGTTCTTTACCAGTGAAGTCCAGGACCCTTCAGTCTTATCTCTAAATATTTCTATTCCAATGGCTACACGCCACGAGGAAATCGCAGACTTAGATAATTTTAACTGAGCGCAAATTTTGTGCCCAAATCTATATCGTCGCCTTTTCGAGTCTGAGTTATATAAAAGATATCTCACGGCAAGGCCAGCAAGGAATTCGAGGAAAACAGATCATTCTTTCAATTCATTGATACCAAATTTTGTTTCAGACTCTCCATCCACACCCCCAAGTTTCTATCTCCTCTTCGTTCCTACCCTCTGCAAACGAAAAATTGTTGAAACTGTTTGGAAGACCGTGGAGATAAGATATTCTCATAGAATTGTGGGTTGTGAATTGTTTTCCCTTTGTATACGTTCATATTTCCAATAAAAATTATCATTATATAACCACCCTTTCTGTAATTAAATTCAATTAGAATGTAATTTCATGAACTTACATTTTTAAAGAATTATTTGTTTATCTAAGCTAAATCATAATTTTTAAATATCGAGAATCTCGATGAATTGTTACTTTTTATCTATCAAGAATAATTCTCAAGCTATAAACCTATTTATATATATATATACACGTGAATTTTTTTGAGAATTTATTTATAATTCTAGACCTAAAATAAAATTTATTATTATTAGAATCATTATCATAAATAAATGATTTCTATATCATAAAATGGTGAATTAAAAATATATTCTATATATCTACTATATTCACTTATATACCTTCATATAAATAGGAATTGTAAATGATTAAACATTATTATTATTATTTAACGAGAATGTTTCCAATAATTTACTATAAATAAAAGTTTTAATTCAACAATTCATGATCATAACTAAATTGTCAATCGTTACATTAAATATATATATTTGTATATCACCAGCTAACTCGAACATTTATAACAATTAATCTTTTAATTAATTCAAGATTAACAATTGATTCTCTATTTGAATAGAAAAATGTATATTTCTAGATTTTTGATAAACAACAATAACAATTACAAATTAAATATATTGAATATGATAAATTTATCTTTCTCATGAAAAATTTCATTTTATAAATTTAGAGAAAATTGATATTGAAATTATTTTTGAAAAACTAAAACTTTTTAAAACGTTTTAATTATAATATATATATAATAAGTGTACATATTAATATTATTTATAATTACCCTTTTAGAACCAATTAGTAATCTATATATATTGACAAATTATTATTAGTTTTTATGTGTTATTTACTTTTTATTCTTTTTTGACTACATTACATCAAATTCTACACTTCTATAGTTGCCTAGACTAATTAACTGATTTTATCAAAAAAGGCATAACACGCTAACCAAATAATCAAAATGAAATGTGGCGGTCTTTCTAAACATTTCTCATTTTTCAAAGTCAGTCTATAGACTCAATTTTTAATATGTTTCTCTAGCGAAACTATTTAAAAATATCATGTCTCCTTCAGACTAAACCAGTTGTACTTTCTTGGCCAACTGTCTAGGCCAGCCGTGGCTTTAGAAGGATATATGGAAAGCGCTTCATTGCACTATTGTAGTTTATTTCCTTCCTGTATCTTCTTTTGATATACTGTATTACTACCAATCTACACCTCTGCTGAGATTTCTGCCTCTCAGAAAACCGCTGTACAATCTCCCCTCCCCTCCTTAGACGAGGTGTCAAAACCACCATCCCTCTTTTCCACACTCCACCGTATATCTAGAACCAATTGTCCTGGAATACTTTCGAGTGTGGAGAGGTCATTTGGTTCGCTACCTCACTGTCTCTCTCTCGATGAGTCTTCCTTTGAAATCTTCTTTCACCTATACCACATAATTCCTCATAGAGCAATGCCATCCTTTTCATTTTGGAAATAAAATGATTTGTGGATATATATATATACATCCGAGAGTTTGTTTATGCAAATTATGCATTATTGTAATCTGCATTAATTTGAATTAAATTGAATTGAAACAAATAATTACATCTATAAAGAAAAATATATCAACCTTCTATCCTTAAATAATAATTCAGCAGTTTATAATTTTTAAAACTTAAATTATTTGATAAACCATTAACCCGCAATAATTATTGGCACATTTTCATACAGTTTAACAAAAGGTAATAAAACTCTTGGTTTAACATCAATATAATTAGCAATTTTAGAATCTGGATACTTGGAATATCAATTAATAAATGTTGTATAATTCTTGTACCATATTCAGATTTTGTAAACACTAAATAAAACTAAATTTCAAAACAAAACTGCAACAACCAAAGGTTTTCATTCTTTAAAAATTGTTAGATTAAATACAATTGTTTATTTAAGGGACAAAGTTAATCCGATTTCATTTTATATATATAGTAGAAAAATATTTTCAAAATATTTATACCGCTTTCTTATCATACTGACAACAAAACACATTTGACATAATCACGTGTGACAACATTCTGTTTTTTAAAAAAATTATCATCATTTAAAATAAACAAAAGTCATGTCTGCATCAACATTTTCCTTTAAATTTGAAAAAAAATTATTTTGTTATTTTATACGCCATCAAATATGTAAATTGTAATCGATATAATGCTTTTAATGATGTACTCTAATTTCAGATATTATTAAAAAAAACAGCATGAAAATTTCTACTGAAAATTTTAAGTGTTATTAAAAAATGAAAACTAGAAAAATTGAAGAAGTAAGATTTGTTTCTAAGAATTCTAAAAAAATTAAAACGCATTTTTAAAATAATTTAAGATTATTTGTAATAAAAGACAATTGGATGTCTTTGTATAAATAAATCACTTGTAAAAAACGAAAAACAATCCTAATAGAATATCAAAATATTGTTCACCAAATCTGTTGAGCAGATCCGTAATCAGTGAAGGGAAGATGTATGTTATATTATGCAAATTATTTCACAAAGCAGAACACAAATGAAAGGAAGCCGAAACAATTACAAACACATGCAATCTCAGCATAAAAGACCTGTAAGATTATTGTTTTGTGAAGGGAAAAGCAGAAGTATAATTATAAATATGGTTAAACCATGCCATTCTGCACGATACAAACTGAAAGTAAATAATCGATATTATAAAAAGAAGGCGGGAAAATCGTACGGTTTATAAAATATAGAAGAATGTGGCAAAATTTTTTATTCCTCTCTTTTTTCGAAGAATATATAACATAAAAATATAAGACGCTAGGTAGATTTATATTTCCATCTATGTCCGTTCAGATTTATACCTATATTGTGATAAATTTTATTTTTTCAGATAATTTGGAATATATGTTGTGAAAATTTTAGAATTATATCTGCCGATATCAAAGAGAGCACAAGAGGGAACTCAGGTGTATGAGTTCTATATCATTATTTTTAATTAAAGGCAGGAAGACTATCAGGTCGGTAGAATTATCTGTCGCTAACAAAATAGAACCAATGTTTATATCTGCAATGAGATTTTCCGTAAAATTTTATTTGATGCAGACAACATAAATTTAAAAATTCGATAATATGTGAATATATATTTTTACAGAAATTTAAAAAAATCCATAATGTCTATTTTTGTGTGTTGTTTAACACGGGGAAATTTTTTAAGCTCATCATTTTAGTATTTGTTCATATTTATATGTCGGATTAGGGAGAAATAATTAATAGAATATTATAAACGATATTTCGAAGCGGTGTTTCTTTAAAAAAAGCGAAATGTTTCAATCGTGGAAATCATGAAGCGTGGAACAAGCAGTTAATTAACTTATAAATAAACAGTTTTGTAAAAATAAGAAATTATCGCAAACGCTTTAGTTTGGAGAATCAAAAATCAAAGACAACAATGAATGAATATAAATAAACTTTGGGAAACACTCGATTTATAAATATTTATTCAATCTGTATTATATATTTAAAATCTTTACTATTATTTATTTAACCTCCCAATAATATTATTATTACGATTCCATTACGTGTAGAAAAAAAATATTTCATCAAAATATTGTACAAATATTGACACTATTTTTCTATTTTTATATAAAAAAATTAAATAATTGCTTATTATATTTTTAATAGGTAAAAAAGATAAAAGAAATTTTTTCTTTGAATCTAAGGGTAGTTAAATATTTCTTTTGTGGTGCGGTCGAAGTCCTTAACTGATGAACAGAATTGATATTCATATAAAATAATTTTACAATTCAATTATTTTGGATAGCATATCATATTGCATGACATAAGAATTATTGAGGCGAAAAATTTTATAGAAATATGAGGATGCTCTCATAATGTGATACACACTGGAAAGTCGAATGATTATTCACGTTATTATTAAAATATAGAATATATAAGAAAATAAAAACAAACGATGGTTCGTTAAAACCTAACTTTTATCATAAAATTAAATTTGCATACTTTTCTTGCGATTAAATTTAGATTAAAAGAAACAGCATCTATGAAACCGTTAATTAATCGCTTAATTGCAGGTTGTGAGTTTTAATATATTTCGATAAATTCAAGTTAACATGTTCACATCTTGCAACATATAATGCTTGCCTACAATTTATAAGAAAGAAATACTTCAAATGTTTCAATAAGTAATTATTAGAATCGCCATGCAAAGCTGTTTAATTATTTAACTATTAAATTTACATTTTAGAAAGTTTTATATAATTCCAATATGATGTAGACGCTCTTCGGATTATCAAGATTTTTTTGTCAGTCAAGTTTTGAAAAAACTTTTTAAGTGATATGCAAATTATATAGGAAGAACGTTTTAACTTTGAGAAATTGAAACGTGCATTTGAAGCAACCAAATTCTGGTCTGTTTCAGGTTACACATAATCTGTATTCATGAGCCACCAATAGTCTCTCCTGTGGGCAGAAAAGAACTTATTTCTCAGAGGAAAAATGCAAATACAACATTTATTTATATAGAATATTGAAATTTTGACTGCTGTTTCTCCGTAAATTCTAATTTATTATTTGAACGTCTTACCTAAAAATAGACAGGGGAGTAGATTTTGTAATAATTATCAAATTAATATGTTTGTGTTGTTTAGAAATGAACTGCAAGTAGATTTTTATGCCTCGCACATCCTATTAGGTTGAAACCTGTAAAGAACTATTTTTAGTAACAAATATTTTCTATTCGACCTTTGAATTTATGTATTAAAAAAGATGTCATATAATTTGCGTTATCTTTAAATGGTATGTTTACGGTTAATATAAGAGAACGTAAAGAATTTGAATAACCACTTAATAATCCGGGAGCCCAACCTCAGAACCCTTGCTTTTTGATATAGTTTTTTCTCGGTGGATTATGATGGTATAGGGCTTATGTAAAAATGCTAGGGTGGGTGTGGTCATGTCACCCCTGGGAAACTCGAGATATTCACATTTAAAGTTGAGTATCTTCTAATTAGTACCCTTGTTTCCAATCTAAGCAATAACAATTTAAATCGCAAATAACTGCTTTATGCATACAATATATTAGCAATAGATAGAAACGTGTATATAAAGTATCTAAATACATCATTATTATTTTGAAAAAATGTTCATGTATGACGTCATAGACATTTTTCTAAAAAATGAACACATCAAGGAATCTCAAAAAGGAAGCATCTAAGACCCTATAACTGTATTGCTCATATATTGTATAGGAAAATGACTATACTCTATCAGATAAGGTAGGTTAAATGTCTAGAAAATGTTGAGGAATCACTCATTGGGCAAAAGGTGCTGTTTAGTGCCAAAAATAGTACTTTTTGCCTTTTTCTCAACATTTTCTAGTCCTTTAACCTAGTCAGTATTAATATTAAAATTATCGTCACAGAAGCGATAATTATAAAACTGTTTTTTTTGTATTTTAATATTCTATAAATTATTTTCGTGGTGTAAGCATTTGTCTCACTAGGTAATAATAATTTAACGACATAGTATAAAAATATTTATTTTAAGAAAACCATATAGCTACATCAATCGATTAAAATAATCTCCTATTCGTGAATTATCTACTATAATATATTTTAACTTTAATGGAAACGTAATACTTGTTAATGCTTGTAATGCTTATTAAACTACAAAGCACATTTTTAATCATAAGTTCTAGCTTAATTTCATAAAACTTGTCAACACTGTTCTCAGTAATTCCTCCAGTTTTATCCTACTGACTGAGTGATTGTACATTATTATGTATTATAGAGTATAATAGCAATAAAACGGAGGAGCTCAAGGATCGATTTATTCTGTCGATTTTATTCAACTGAGATATAATTGAGCTTTTGATTTGGAGAGACTAGGATCAAATAGAATTATTCTTGCGGTCTACCTATTTTTATCTCTCGGAATTAATAAACTAATCCATTTCTTGTTTGTACTTGTTCCAACAAATAACTCCCTATTCAGGGAAATCGGTATGGTGTTGGTGGAAACACTGCGTCTCATCGCCTCATCGCTGTCGCAATCCAGCGGCTGACATCTTGCTACTAACTTAGGAGAAGTTGCGTTTGCGATCTATTCACGGAGAAACTAATCGCCAGTATAAATAACTGTTGGTTTAATTAATAAATGGAGCAGGTTTTCCTTCCTAAGTTTTGCGTCGATGAATTAAATTGATGCAATGTAGTATTTTGGTCAATCGTAAAAAGTACCTCTGGGAAAATTTTAAGTAACCATTTTATGAAATCTTTTCGCTTTTATTCTTTAGGCTGGTTGCTTTTTCTTTAGTATCTAAAAAGGCTATAACTTATTACATTTTTAAGCTTTTGATAATACATTAAAAAAATATCTAAAATTTAGTCAACATCACTAAATTGAAGCGATATATTGTTGATAAGTATAGCTCACTTTTTTGCCATTTCAAATGTATCGATACGTCCAAAAATGTATCAATGTTCTGAACTTCAAAGACGCTACTATTTTCGTTGGGACATTTTCCCAAATAACGAATCCTTATTGATTGTTCTATAAAGATTAGTACACACATACCCATAAATACACCCTCTATGAAAATTAATTCCTTATTATGATGACACTCTTACAACGATAAAATGTATTGAAGAAAAATCGTAGATTATCGCTTAAAATCGCTCATTTAAAGATATTACAGTTTTCATAATAACATAAATTGTGAATTAGGAGTTTAAAACAGTTACATTGTAGATAATATTTAAGTCGGTGAAGATATATATTAAATAGATATTTTAATAATAAAATAAAATAAAATGCAAGAAGAAGAATTTAGAATATTGCTTATAACAATTGATAAAATATTACCTACACTATATACAAAATTGCAGTGATATAATTCGGAGTTTTTTTAATGAATGTATAGTTCAAAAAATAATTATTTAAAGGAAAAAAAGAAAAATATTCAAACAAATATAACTAACAATATAACAACGAATTATATCAAAAATATTGCGTTGATTATCATTGACAAAAAAGACAAAGCTAATTAAAAAGGGAATAATATATATATAGAAAAGAGTATATTATTACAATTTTTATAATTAGTTACTAAATCTATGTAGGAAAAACATTTTCCCTCGTATGTACATTATTTCTTTGAAATCATATTGATTAAAATAGATATAGCTATAATAAAAGAAAACTTAAATAGAATAAATGTGTTTTTAATCCTATAAGCTGTTTATATATTAGTAGAAATAAAATTACTTACTATATATATCTTTTATATTAGCATTACCATTTTTACAATGAATTCAATTTCTAAAAATATATCAGAATGGCTTTGAAAGTGTTTTGTTTGGCAGTCAATCAAGTATTTGCACAGCTAAATACAACCATAAATACACAGACATTCTTGTCTGATTACTAAACTTACAATATGGAAACGGAGACATGTTTTCGTTCTTTATGGAGAACTATAGAATTTAGAAGTATACATTTTATTGTGTCTTTACTATATATAATTCGATCGATTAAAGACATTTTATCCCCCAGTTGTGACATTAAAGTTGGTTGTGAATTTTTAACGTCTTTGTCACTGTGTACCATATTATTTATCAGAAGTGTGAAAAACAAAATGTCATTCATATCGGTAAACACTATACTTATCAGTACATGTGTGTTAATAAATTGTACTAATTTTCATTGTCAAAATAAAAGATAAAATCCAATGACTGGTATTGTTCGTTTATTAATGTTCATAATGAAACAATTAATTTGATAATAATTTAGGTTAATAGGTTTGATGATATAGGTTAATTAATGTAAAATTCTTAACTCTGGTTTATCTTCATTTTGCAAAACCATGTATAGTACAATGTATAGATTTCAATTTCGAAAGTCACAAATTAATTATAATGATTGAAGTATAATATTAATTACTGCTTGCTATAAACGTGTCAAATAAATATCCTCCTCGACACAATTTGAGACTTCGGGTTAAAATTTTCTTAATAACAGTGTGTTCTGAATACACTTTAATCTATATAGATAATTAATCTCCGTATAGGACTGTAATTATGTCAACATAAAATTAATCTATTTTTACACCAATTGAATTGAAGTGAGATAGCCAAATCATAATTCATTATTTTATCGATTTTCAAAACAAAGTATGACATCTTTTACTCCCAATAAAAACTAAGTTGTCAGGCTAAAACATCACTGTCGTTCAACTATGCCGAGTCTTAAATGATCATTAATTAATACGCATGTATGGGTAGGTTTTTAATATAGCCTTTTGCAATCTCGTTACCCGATAAAAATTTGTTTATTGTTTGTTGAATACAAATCTTGTTTTATGATTATTGTTTTTGGTAACAAAATTTGGTAACAATCGAATTAGCTTCTATTTTTGAATATCGGTTTATAAATTCAAACAATTCCTATGTTGAGTTTCTATCTAATGCAATAATTATCTTCCAATATAATCTATTAATTTGTATATTCTATATTTTAAGCAGAATATATAAATATGGAAGGTTTCATTAAAACAATATTAATGCGAAGGTTTATCAAACAGCCTTGCTTTAAAATCGTAGAAATGTTAATATTTTAAACTAGCTATAATAAACAAATGTTGTATAAAAACAAAAAATATTATTTCATTTTTTAATACCACAATTAATTGCCTTATCTACATCAGTTCTGTTGCTAGCGAATTAATAATATCTGAGGGTTTTGGTTGCGTGAATTATCACTACTCATAATATTATAGAAATACGTTGAGCTAAATATTAAATGATTCCGCCGATAATTTTCTATGAACTATAAAATGTTATTTAAAATTAATTGATTTATTATAGTAGTTGTTAATAATGTCAAACATGACTCAATATAATACAACTTTTGCTTAAAACAAATTTTTAGAAAATATTGATTTATTAGAGAAATAATGTGTTTATTGATTATATCGTATAAAAATTTAACTATTTCATTGAAAACTTGTTTGTTCGCACAGCTAGAATTTAGTAATTAGCAGAATTATAATTGACAGTTATATTTTTTCCCTGCATATGTTAAGTCATACAATTGTAGTATATAACCAAACTATAGATATAAGGTGTTACCAATGTCTGCTTAATATATATATACATATATGTTTATTGCAACAGAAGAGCGTCGACGAATTATATTTAGAATTGCCGCACCTAATGATATTTTTGGAATAGTTTTTAAACAAAACAAAATGAGAATATTCTGATATATAATTATAGTTAATTTAAATTATATATTTCTTCGTTTGGCACTTCAATTTATTAACTCTATAATTTTAAAAATCAATTTCTGCAATCGGAGAAAATTTGGAGACTATTTGGAGACTTTTCAATGGAGTAAAAGATTCCTTCGTTTAATCTGAGTAAAATTATCTTTTTCATTATTTAATACATTTTGTTTTACAATTATATTTATTAATTGAATTTTGAAATACTAACCAACCATTTTAAATACTTAGTCAAAGATATTTAGAGATTATTTTTCAAATAGATTTTTAATATTCTTCTTTTCGATTACATTTCTGAGTTCAAATACAGAGACAATGTTTTAGCGATCATTAATTGTTGTGACTACTGTATATGCTGTATATACTGTTGTCTTTCAATGGAATAACTATACTTCTGTAGTGTTTATATGACTATACTGTTGTCTCTCAGTGGAATAACTATACTTCTGTAGTGTTTATATGACTATACTGTTGTTTCTCAATGGAATAACTATACTTCTGTAGTGTTTATATGACTATACTGTTGTCTCTCATTGGAATAACTATACTTCTGTAGTGTTTATATGACTATACTGTTGTCTCTCAATGGAATAATTATGCTGTTATAATGTTTATATTGTTATACTTGTGTCTATTAATGGTATAACTAAGTTTATGTGGTGTTTAGTTAGCAGACATTACCTATGGTTCATGCATCTTGGTCTAAACCTTTATCAGATATTTGGATCCTGCGCTTTTAATTTCAAAGTTCTCTTACGTTCCATATAAACGAAGAAAATAGTACAATAAGTGAATGCAAATTTTTATCAGCCAGGGTTTCTCCGAAAAGAATATACTACTCCTAAAACCTTTACGTCCAATATTACATCTCGTTTATAGTCATAAACAGCTTTCTTTAATGGTTCCATTTCTTCCCACATGTATGATAACACATTTTTAATGTGTCGCTTTAGTTTCTGTTGCTCTTCCCTTCTCAGTTATATTCATGTTGAGGTTTAAAACTGTACAAAATCTGTACAAATAATAAAAATAGATACTGTATTAATATAAATCTAAGAACTTGTGGCTTGAATTATATTAATCTTCAATTTAAATATAACAATGATTGATATTAAGGGTAAAACCGTGGCGGGGAGGACTGAGATTTTGCGACAATTCAACAATTACAGTTATCCTTAAATTCTGAAATCACAATTTTGTTATTTGGCTATTCATTGGACATTAACGATATGTTAATTACTGTGTTTTAAAAATAAAATTTTTAATAATGTGTTTAAATCCCATTATATTTTATACATAATTTGTGCATAACGATTTTCTATAATTTATTGCTAACTTTGATAAACTATATCATATAATAATTCCTATGCGTTCTAATCATCGATATCTATGTATAGTCCCACTTTGCAATAGTTTATACAATCAAATACTCCTTTGTCCGCTAAAAAGGGCTTACTTATTCATTAGTTTTCAAATTCAGTAAAAAATTGAATTTGATTTTCTTCAGACAAGTATTGATTTTCTTTGAAGGTTTTTAGTATTCAATCAATCAATATTCGATCAATCAAGTTATAAAATAGAGAAACTGTCTAACCAACTTCATCCAAATCTTGCATTTAATACTATAAAGTAAATTTTCAGATCAAAAAAACATTGCTGTACCATCACTTGTATCCATATAGCATTATAAAAAAATTAGGCAAGATGTATTGCGAAGTTTGTTATTGTTTATTTATATTTATTTATATATATATATAATGTCATAATTTTATATTTTTTAATAAAATTTTCGGAATTAAAAATAATGTTTACCTATATGCCATTAAAATATAACAAAATTTATTATCAATCAAATTGTGGCTAGAATCGTATTCAGATCGTAAATGTATTCAGTTAGCAATGTCGTTTCATAAAACTTCAAGGACTAACTTTATGTATAGAATTATTTTGTTTCCTCCCAGGGGAAGTCAGTAAAATAAAACTATGCATTACGAATTATATTAATGTTTATATAAAAATTTACTTTTAGTGTAAACACGGAGAAAACGAACACGGGACAGATAACTTGTAATCGCCAATCACGACTATCGTATTTATATTTTATTCGTTAACTTTATAACTTCACGTTGTCAGTTTTAGATCCAGTTCGATCATAACAACAATTTGTATATCATATATTAATTCAAAAAAATACATTCCAATCCCAAACTTTCTTTATATTCTAATGTAAAAATACATTAATATTTGAACAAGCAAACGATGATATGTTTCAAAGATGATGTCCTTCACATTCAATAATAAGTTCCCGATTTCGAGTCAACTTGTGGAGAGACTTCAGCATCAATTGTCTCGTGAATGTTGGCATCGGTGCCTCCAAAAATGTTTCAAGATCACGTTTTGAAATGAAGTCAAGGCGGCTGCGTACTGATTCGAGACGAGGGAAAATAAATCTAGCGCAAAGATTTACATCCGGAGAATAAGGGGAATCTATTATAGGAATACGGTAGTGGAATGTGATCTAGCATTGTCGTGAATGAGTTGGATATTCTCCATCGGCAGTGGTTGTATAGACCTCTGAGTCAACAGTGTCATTGACAACTTCAAAAAAATGTTCTCCTCTCAATGAAACAGCCTCAATCGCCATCAATTTTCTGTCATAGGTGCTCCGCTTTGCAATTTGAAGATGGTCTCCACCTGGACCTAACCAAGAGGCTGTGTTGTTTGCTGATTGGATTTTTCTTAAGTAAAACAACTTTTCGTCGATCACAACGAGATTTTTTGAACAAGCCGAGATCCCAAAGGCTGTAGCATTGTAGTGAAACGCTCGACGCTCGACACGGTACAGGTCAGTAAGGACGAGAGGGTGTACGCATGCACGTGAGTTCTAGATCGTCGTTTAGGATATTCGAAATCATTGGTCTCTCATTGGTCGTCCTTGACCCAGTATCATCTAAAAATTCTTTTGAAATTCGCTACACTTGTCGAAGGCTGACTGAAGTATTTGTGAATCTAAACAGCACTCACTTTGCTTCGACGTAAAGTTGTCAACAGAAAATTTCATGTTGATGAAGATTAAATTTTTTTAGTGTTTTTAAGATACTGCATTATATCGAATAATCAATTTTATTTAAATTTAAATCATTGCATTTTGAATAAAAGATTTTATTTGAATTTAAATCCATCGATCCATAAATTGACAAATGGATTCATAGAGGCATAGATTACATAGATATCCGTTTTAAAATAATGAACAAATATTAGACGGCGCTGCTCTAGATAATAAATAGAAAAAATACATTTATTCAGAATCACCGTATGTTATTACAAAATAGTATTACAAATTTTTTATTGAGGTTGAATGATTACGATATACAAGATAATTTAGACCTGAAGCTGTGGTCGTTATTTAGTTTAATATCTGGGATGTCATCATAGATATAAATAAGTTATGTAAACATAAGATGTAGACTGAAATAAGCCAACATTTATGATATTACTCATATCTGAGGATTTCCACATTCCACATGGGGGTATACGTCATTATACTTATACAAAATATAATAAACTCGAATGATTTGTTTCAATTTTATTTTATTATACGTTTGCTATAAAAATTAGTTAAATTTAGATGAATTAAAAATAAAGAATAAACTCACCATTTTTTTAAAGAGTATCCAACCTTTCCAACGACCGCCAACAACCGTCATACATCGGTTTCCACGGATACAAGGCCACCATCAAGCTTTATCGAAGTCGGCAGCAAATTCCCTGGCTGCTTGGTGGTATGATTGTTCTTTTCAAAGTCCAAGGAATTCATAATCACTGGTTGACTTCCATCCTCCAGATCCATTATGTCCGAATGACTCGCACTTCGCGACGACGAAGTCGAATTGTGCTTGCTGTCGTCATGGTAACTAGGGCAGCTCTGTACATGGACGTAAGTTTGTTTGTCCTCACTTTCAGTCTCACGATGGTAGAAGTAGTTGAAGTTAGACACTATGACAGGCACTGGTAGAGCAATTGTCAGCACACCGGCTATGGCACACAGCGAGCCTACCAGCTTCCCCCATGGGGTCACTGGACGCATGTCACCATAACCAACGGTTGTCATAGTGACCACAGCCCACCAGAAGGCGTCGGGTATACTCTTGAAGTAGGACTTGTCGGCGTCGGCTTCAGCAAAATACACAGCACTGGAGAAGAGAATTACACTGATAAATAGAAAAAATACAAGGAGCGCGAGCTCCCTCACACTGGCTTTGAGAGTCTGCCCCAAGATTTGCAGTCCTTTCGAATGTCTGGACAATTTGAATATTCTGAATACGCGCACCAGACGAATAACCCTAAGAATCGCGAGAGACATAGTCTGATTGTTGCTTTTACTATCATCGGCAATCAGAGTCCCTAACGTAATGAAGTAAGGAATGATCGCAACGATGTCTATACAGTTCATTACGTTTTTGAAGAATTCAATTTTCTCAGGAGATGAAGCGAACCGAACCAGCAGTTCAAAAGTAAACCACACAATGCACACTGTTTCTATAACGAAAAATGGTTCTGTAAATTGTGGAATATCATCCTCCTCTATACTTAACATAGTATCGTTACCCGTTCCGTTTTTAACTTTATAATGACGAAAATGAGGCAACGTTTCGATGCAAAATATCACAATGGAAAGTAAGATAACAACGACGGATGTGATGGCAATAACGCGAGCTGCCATGGAGCTCTCCGGATATTCGAATAAAAGCCAGACTTTTCGTTGAAACTCGTTCTCAGGTAGCACTTTGACTTCTTCCTTGATGAAACCCTCGTCCTCCCTGTATTTCTCGATAGCTTCTTCACCAAGTTCGTAGAACTTGATTTCCTCCGTGAATACATCAATTGGAACGTTTACGGGACGTCGCAATCGGCCTCCACTTTGATAGAAGTACAAGATAGCATCAAAACTTGGCCGATTTCGATCGAAGAAGTATTCATTTCGCAGTGGATCGTAATATCGATTTCGTTTTTGTGGATTACCAAGTAAGGTGTCGGGGAATTGATTGATTGTCTTAAGTTGAGTCTCAAACCGGAGGCCGCTGACATTGACAACGACTCGCTCGTTTGTGGGCGCATGCTCTTCGATGTGAGTGGACCTTCGAGCGTTGCCTGTAGTAGCACCTCGGTGCAAGGGGGTCGTCTCCGCGTCTTCGTCAGTGTGGGGCAGTTTGACCACCGAGGACCTGTAATGATGGAGAAGAGACTGGTCAGAGTAGCGATGGTTGCGTGGATACCTCTCTGTGGAGTGGTGGGCGGGATTTCCTCCGCCCGACTCCACGGTTGCCATGGCCACTTCCATGGGCTGGCCGTCACTACATGTGCACCCTGGGGACTGACTACACGTGTGCTCGCAAGACACAAACAATGGTCGGATACCACAAAACAGAAAACAGGAAGGAATACGAAGAAGGGATAATTAGTAGGAAATCCATGAATAAATATCCAACGGAGTGGCGCGAGATCACCACATTTACTGTATTATTCGACACACACGTTTGTTTCCCGATAACCAAGTAATTGACTTAATGGGCGAGGAGCGCGCCTTTTACAGCGTCTTGGTGAAATTATAGTGAACCCCCCTTTCATTCCCCTTCCCTTATCTGCTGCTCTAGAAATGTTCTCTCTTAAAATTCTCGCATGGTTCTCAGCTGTCTTGCTTCCCTATCTAACGATTTTTCTTTGTAAGTAGTATAAAGAATGATGTGCTTATTTTAAAAATGGATAGGATAAATTTTAGAAATAATTTATGAAAATTACTAAATATATAATACATATATTTATAAAATAATTTTATTTAACGTTAACCAATTTTCTGTAAAAATGTAACTTAAATATGTAAAATATCGTCTATAGTTTTTGTAAGTAAATTGATTTTAGAATTAAAATTTCCGCCAATTCATTAACAATATTTCTAATGGGCAGGGATGATTTTCAATTATATTCAAATTTATGTCTACATATAATTTTCTCCAAAGCATTCAGTAAAATTTAATCGATACAACATATAAATTAAACGGATTAATGCCAAATAGATTCTTCTGTATTACACGATGTGAGGGAAGTGGAAAATTCCTTTTTCGGATTTCTATAGTTAGTCATTCGTGAGCTTCGACGAAATAAATGTTAATTATATTAGAAAAATGAAACTAAGTCTGATCATATTCGTTTGAAAATATAGGACCATACTTAAAGTTTTTTGCGTTCGATACAGAAATATAATTTTAATTTTACTATGAAATTGAAAAATTTTATTTGTCAAAGGTTTTTGAATCTAAACTATAAACTTTTGTAAGTGTGTATTTTAGCTATTAAAGTTATTGCATATTTTGAAACATTTATATCAAAGTAGTTTTTTTTAATATTTAAATTATTGACAAATAACTAAATAAAAACTTATAAGAAAAACATTGATTAGTAAAATTTGTAAATGTTCCCATTATATTATTTTCTTATACCTTCATAAATTCTTATTTACCTCCATTTTTAAATACTTCTTATATCATTACAGTCTACTAAAATAAAGTAAAATTAACTAAATCTAATTAAATATTTATAATTATTAATAAAAAAGTTTAAATTAAAGTTAGTAAATATTTAGATGACAAAATTGACAAAAAACAGTAACAGATAACTAATTAATTAAAACAATTTTAGAGCAAATTTTGCTTAGGAAATACAATAATGTTTAATAAAAGTTCGATATTTCATTTTCTGTTTAATAGAATGCTATAATTATGTTATAATTACGGAAAAAAAATATTATTCCTTATGGCAACTCCTACTATTTATGAAATTATTTTGAAAAAATTAATATATTAAAATTATTTTCGCTTCAAATATAAGCGCTAGAGTTCAATTTCTTCGATAAAAAGCGTCGTAGGAATTTATAATTATGCAGCTCACAAATTAGTACACTGAATTTGTTGCGTGATCAAAAATGATATTAATAAATATAGATCTTAAAACGTCATCTACTAAGCCTTTAAAGAAGCTTTTTATTTAGTTTTATTTAATACAATTCAAGAAATATGTGTTCACTTTTACAGGGTTCACTTTGAATAGAGAGGTAGTTAATAAAATTGTGATATGAGCACCATAACAGAAGATCTTTACTCAAGCAAACGAGAGGAGTAAAATATTTTCAATTTAATAATTTGGAAGATTAATAAACGTGTTGACTATATTAAAAGCACATAAATGTGTATAAAACAGAAGTATAAACTACTTTCCCTTTCCTTGAGGTAATTCTCATGGAAGGTTACTAAAAAAGAAATGTTAGCATCTAATTTCAAAAAAGAATGTAATAAAATAGAATTTTCGGAAAATTTCATAATTTTTTCTTTTTCTTATAATTTCTAAAAGTAATTATTTTATATCTAGTATAAAAG
Source organism: Vannuccia rotundouncinata (assembly GCA_034780395.1). Classification (NCBI taxonomy): domain Eukaryota; kingdom Metazoa; phylum Platyhelminthes; order Proseriata; family Coelogynoporidae; genus Vannuccia; species Vannuccia rotundouncinata. The sequence goes on along the minus strand of JAUZNC010056607.1, from coordinate 29,923 downwards.
GCAATTTTCATCCAATTAATGAGTTTTATTTTCATAAGTTCTGTAAATTGTGGCTTTATATCTAACCAAATAAATAGAAAATTAGCTTCATCGATTGTCCGAATCGATTTTTTCAACTGAATTTGCATAAAATCAATGAGACAATGAAATCATCAAGTTATCAAATTAAGTTGAATCTCTTAGAAAAGAGATATTAAAGGAAGATATTAAGGTATTTAGGTGCAGAATATTTGATTTGTTCAAAAAACAAAATTATTATATTCACAATGGTCAATAATTCTTCAATTAAAACATTGATATATAATATAGCTAGGACAACTCTAAGGTATGCAATTACTATGAATATGCATAGGTTTAGTAAGCAAAAACACTCCAACACCGAAATGATTGCAACATAATTATTGAGATTACCTTTTTAACCGATTTTGCAAAATTCTCAAAAATATAAAATTATGCTTTTGATTTAAATTATATAAAAATAATTATTTATTAATTATAAATAATAGGTATTTAATTATTTTGTAATGTTTACATGTTATATGAAGCCAGATTTGACGAAAAAAATTAATAATTAGTTTAAATCTAATAATTAAATTTTAATTAAAACATTTTTTTGCTGTATGAAATAGTATTTCTTCATTGTTTCATCTTTTCATATACCGAAAACGAAACAAGCCTTCAAACCTTGTGATTTCTCTTATTTATAAATCCCCCACAACATAAAAAAATTTCATGTTTTGATGAATATTATATTTTGGTCACCCCAAAAACATGAATATTCAAGTCTTGTTAGTCTGAAATAACTTTTAATCAGTTGCCATGGAGACGCACATTCGTTGGGTGCGTGAGTATATATCTGCAGCGCTCTTTAATTTCTGGTCTGCTAAAATTTTATTAGTTTTATTTTATTTATTTCACTATCATGTTGAAGTTATAAAAATAACAAATTTGTTCGTATCAAAATAAACTTGTTTCCCAGAAAGTCATTAAATTTTAATTGTCACATCTATTTTAAAACAAAAATAAACTGTAATATAATATATAATAAGAAATTGAGAAAAAAAATTGATTCGTATTCTACTATTATGTTAAACATAATTAAATTAAACATTATTTGAATTAAAATTCATATTTTATAATTCAAAATTAAATAGAAAAAAGAGAAAAAATGTGTACGAATCGTTCACAACGTATTTATTAATTAAATTTTATAATTTAAAATATGCATAAAATAATTCTATAAAGAAACAACAGAAGTCTAAAAGTAGTTTTCATTCTGCCGCTTTTTTGATATATTATAAATGTTTAATTGCGAAAAATTACTGTCAAACTATTTCTACATAATTAGCTAGATTTAAAATTAATAAATAAATGAATTTAATCGAAATAAATTTAATAACAAAATATTTTTTCACCGGTTTATTAAAATCAAATATCTTTAAAGGTTTACAGAATTATTCAATCAAGCTAACCTTTTCCTTTGCAATATTTCTTTCATAAAAGGCATACCTACTCCTCTTCTCTATAAATATATTTGATATTTGTTAAGATATTTTTAAAGTTTTATTTCTTATAAAGAACTAAATGTTGCATTTCGTACCCCCTCCCTCGAAAAGCGGATAAATTGTCAGGAAAATGTCTTACTCCAAATAGCACGCATTTCTTGATCAAACACAATTGAGTTATGAGATCAGATAAGCTTTTTCTCTGGGTCAACAGTATCCTCAATTTGAAAAATCGTTCAGTTGATAACACTTTAGGTAGCAGATTTTATTATTATTATTATTTATCATAAGAAGTAGAAAACGGTTTGTGGAATAGTTTATAAATATACGTATTAAAGTTTTTGACGTATTAGATTAATCTGGTGGTTACTTTTATACAGAGGGAAGGTAAACAAACTATTTAGCTGGATTATAATTAACACAACTTCTGATTTAATTCTGAATTCCAAACTGATTTATAGTCAAATAATACAACTTCTCGAGTCAATGGTCAATTCTTCCTTTTTCCTGGAGTAAATGTTGAAAAATAAAGATTCTGAAGTATATAATGAGCTCGGTTAAATTCACATGCTTATTCTTTGTTGGACCTCTTTCTTGTACATTTAAAAATAAATTTATATTTAATGAAAGTTTAAATCTTAATTAATATAACAATTAAGTGTAAATTTAGAATCTTACTTGTGAAAGTAATATACGAATGCTAAGCAACATTTTTAAATGTTTAATTGACACAAGTAAAACTATAACCTTTGTGTTCATAATATAATGCAACCTTTTCTATAACTTTTTTCAACAATGAAAATAAATGAAAGATTAAAACGGAAAAATAAATAGCTGGTTACGGTGCAAATCAAAATTTTTAGCTAAATATACTAATAAAAAATAATTATGATTTGAAATAAAAAACTTAATTACCTTAACGCAACATCTTTTTAAATTTATATAAATTATTTAATATATATTCTACTTTATTAATTCGTATTACTATTATTATTACTATTAATACTATTACTATTGCTATTTCTATTACTATTGCTATATTAAATCAGAGTAATATATAGGTTGAGGAATAACCTAGCAAGAAATAAACTATTAGAATTATATTGGGGAGTTGTTAAAAATGAAAATAATCTAAATTGCTCTCTGTACATAACATTATCACATCTTGTATGAAGTTTTAATGTTTATTTTATTTTAGAAAAATAACATTTACAGCTTGTGATAAATCTGATTTATGAGAAATCAATAATTAAGTATGTAGGTACTTAGTCTTATCTTAAACAAGGGGGTTTGGCTTCTAATAACTAAATATACCATTGCAATGTTCTTGCAGGCACCCAAATCACAACGCATTATATTTTTATTTGTTCCGAGTAGTAACCGCCTTATTCTTATATAACAATCGTTAAAATGAATTTTTATTGGGGCGTGTTATAATATAATATCACACTATAGATATCCCTATATCATTAACAGCTGCTCAATTAGCTTTTTGATCAATAAAACTTTTTTGCATAATACGTTGACATTTAAAAGCAAAAGATTACACGAAACCTACTCCCCACCTATTTGAAAGGCAGAGACCCTATATATACAAACAAAGTGTATATATTTAGCGATATAAATGCAAAAATTTTAGCTAGCTGTGAAAACATTCATATTGATTTTGTATAGATTAAACGTAGGTATAATTAAAGACTAAAATGCATAGCTACTGATCAGAATAGCCGAACAATTTAAATAGATAAAATGATGATCCGTTGCATACTCTAAATTTAATGTTTACATAAATATTGTTCCTGAAATTTTGTTCCAAATTGCGGATTAGTTTGTTAAATCCATTTTATGAAACAAATTTTGACAAGAAAATACCTGGATTATGATTTATAATAATAAAATACAAGTAAATGTATTTCTCATTATATTTATGAAAAATATATGGTCGATTAAAAACTTTTAAAAACCAAACCCTTCTTTAACCAACAAACAGTATTGAACACTTCCTTAAGTTCTGCTTTTATATGCTATATACCACAGTCAACATTGTCAATTGGGTCTGTTGTATTTCTGTATTGTTCAGTTGAAGATTAAGAGGTAAATAATTCTGGGGAGTGTTGTATGAGGGTAAAAGTGTATCAAGGTCACCTTATATGACAAGTGAAATCAGAATAGTGAATAATTTAAAGAGGTGTGTACAGCTGGTATTCCCAGTCTGAAACTTATATCTCAAACTATGCCTCGATTAATTATTTAATCATAGAAATTTGATGGTCTTCATATCCAAATATTTTTTTTTTGATATATTCAAGGAATAAAATATTTCATTAAGAAGATTTAAGCCATTTTAAAAGTTTGTAATTTTCAATTTTTTCTTTAAAGTTTGTTACACGCATACTGTAAATAAAAAAATTACTAATCTTTGGATAATAATAATCTTATTAAACACAAATCTTAATCAATTTTAAACACTTCTTTTGATAATAATAATTATTAATGGAAATTTAAACCACTTCTTCAAATAAAAATATATTATATCCGTTGTTGACAAACTGAGAGAGCTGAGAGAGTTTAATAATTAATTTGTATTATTTTTAATTATTACACTTATCTATAGATATATATCCTGAATGAATAAAGAGCAAAACCTTTACTTGCAAATAACACAGACGTATAAATAATTGCTTGCTCATAACTATTATAGTAGCTACTACATACTGCACCTGATCATTAATATATATATATATATAAAGGAAATTATTTGAAATCCTCTGCGGATCCCTAGACTAGAGGATATTTATTATTAACTTGGTTAACCAATTAATGGAATTCCTCTAAAGATCAAGGTTGCTAATAAATCACGGTTCTTTATTCAGTCTTACTTCATTGTAGAGGTACTATGTAGTAATTATTATTTTATTATTCAGTAGCCTGCACTCAAAAAACTACTTTAGATATTACTTCATTAACAGCCGCATACTATTGATAAAATAGTTGATATTATGGTATATCATTAAATCCTGGGTTTTCGTAATGGGAAGTAATTAGACATACTTATAATGAAATAGATTAATTTAATTAGTTATATAAATTAATGAATAAATAAATACCCTGATTAAAAATATTTATATATTAACGACACCATTTCTAAAACATGATTTATTTAAAATCCTCATAAGTATAATGTTTAATATTTGGTATTGACAATTTAATATTTTTTTAAAGATTTAGACTAAAATTTATCTTGAAATAAATCTAACCTGTTTAATAAAACATGACTCCTAACCAAGTATTCTAAAAATCTATATTACTATTTTCCATAATAACAACTAAGAATTAACCAAGCTTACAATAATAATATTTTTATACTATATAGATAGAAAGAACTAAATTTAATCTTTATATATCTGATTTTTATAAAGAATATTGGACTATAGGGAATATTTAAAGATTTCCATAAAATAAGTTCAATTTCATTAATGAATCAAATCACGCTATAATATATTTGTCTCAAATTATAAGCAAGTGGATTTTTATATCAAATTATCTTTCTGTGAAAGTGTATGGAATTTATAAAATTCTACACATTTTAATAAATTAATTGAAGCGAGCATTTTTCTAAATTTAAGAATCTAAGAAGATAGATTACTTATAAAAAAAGGGTTAATTCAAAGTTAAATCGTTGCATTTTGTTCGCACTTACATGAAACTGTAGAATCTGTCATAACCGTAATTCCAATCAACTATAATCAATGATATTATAATCTTTGCAACATTCAATCAAGATTACAATATTGATTCAACGATCACTTTGAGCTCGCAGAACCACTCCCTTCTGACTTACCGTTCTTCGGTGATGGATTTCTGGGGGGCTTTGCGAAAAGAGAACATTGACTGCCTCCGCCCACCGTCTTCATGGCTTCCATGAGCGCTAGAAACACTACTCTTACGACGAAGGGTGTTCCTCCGATTAAATCCAGGTGTGTCCTCTAGACGATGTTGATTGAATGCAGCATGAACACTCATCGTAATCTCGAGTCCCGATTAGACCACGATGTCGTCATAGGATTTTTTGTTGTTGAAGAAATTAGGCTACACTTTTTTAATTTGTTTCGGTATCATTTTGATGAGCACACAGCAGAAAGGAATTTGTACGATTGTTCTGTTAGAACGTATGTAGAAATATTCTGATGTCAGATTCTAAGTATTTATAACTCTTGGGGGTCTATTACGTCCAACACAACGCAGACCCCAAGTGCAATCTCAGCACGCAGTTTGATTTTCAATTTCAATTTGTTGGGGTTTCCCTGTGCTCAATTACCACCACTGCTGAGAGTCAAATCGCCCCAGAAAGGGCGGTCACGGGAGGGGTAGCACTGCTCTTAAAGTTTGTCCAACTTTAGCTGTATTCTTTATTGAGGATTAAACAACGATGTTTTGGCTGGATGATACGAATTCTCTCTTCCTTCGGATGATTGGCCTTGAAATTAGTCTTGGTGGAACAAGGGACGAGCGACGACGGGGGTTCAAATTTAAGATGGAATGTTTTCTTGTCACCGCTTAATCCTCACAAACACGATTTGATTCGTGGAGACCGGAACAAGTTGTACTAGGAATTAGCATCATAAGAATCTCATGTTAATGAATGGAGGATTTTAAATGTAACAAAAACAATCTTTCCGGAGGAGGGGTAGTTGGCAAAAAGACAAATATATGCTTTCGTAGTGGACAAACTCACAACAAATGTCTTTGTTGAGATAATCGTCGTGTCCGTGTCGTTAATAGTTCTAAGATATTATGGAAAACGAAGGAGACTCTGACGTTATCTTCCACCAGCATAGTGAGCAGAAGTTGTACCCGCAATAGATGCCGATCAGTCAAGGCGCCGAACGAAGAAAGTTGTATCGATATAATGATTCTCTTGTTGCTCTGCTTGTAAAACTTATTGAACTGTCGGGTCGACAAGAACAACGAGAACCAGACTAGCTACTCATCAAGTCAACAACGCACTATTGAAGATAAAGTTTCAGCGCTCATTTCATTCCAGGCATTCTTTCACTCCAAAACTCTCCCCCAATCTATCATTCGTATTTCTTTCTCTCTTTCCCTCAGACGGTACTACCACTCAGTCGGTAGGCTAGCTAGTAGTACTATAGTACTCAGACTGGAAAATAGCGAGAAAAATGCCGCCTCTCTGGTTTCTTTCCTACCCTATAAACTTTGAGGGGAGTGGAAATTGGGGGTAAGGTGATATGGATCCGATACAGTACCGATCCAGCCAATGATTCTCCGAGCTCGGCTGTCATAGACTATATATATTTCAACACTCAGTGAAATCTCTTGTTGTTTTTTGTCAGTAAGAGTAACGAAAGAGGTTGAGAAAATCAGTGGAGTGGGGACTGGTTGCCTATATTTTTATAGAATTGATGAATTTTCGAAGGGTTTTGAGATAATTATTGTTGCTAATTGTAACATTAATTTTTATATGCAAGACAGGATTTTTAGTAAAATGAAAAAGTTCCGAAGTAATAATTTTGTGAAATTTTTTGAAAATTAAATCTCTAGAACATTTTCATGAAGAAATCAAATTTAAATAATTTACTAAATTTATAACTCTTTTAAATTTGAAAAAATCAAAGAGAACTATAAAAATTAATATCAATTGATATTGCCTTATGAAGCAATGCGTGATTGCAACATTTTATTGTGTGAGCCAAGCGTACCTCCAATTAACAATATCAATTAACCAATCCGATATCAAGCGGAAATCGATACTAAATGTATTTCTTTGTGTGAACAAATTAATTATTATTATATAATCTGTCAATCAATAATTGTGGTTCTTTCAATACAATTTAGGGTCAAATTAAATGTACCTAATAAATTGTTATAACATTGCGAGGGGAGGGCAACTCAATTGTCCAGCTGTTACAAATTGAAGAGCAAATATCCCACTAGTATATGCCGATCGATGAATCAAATAGGGATCTTTTGTATGATCTTCTTTATGGAAATTTGTTTCCTAAAAGTTGGAAGATTTATTTCAGAGATGTTGGCAAGAGGCTTTTTCGAGAACTGGAATTTGTTTCATATACAAAATTCAGACAACTTATTTTAGAATTGTATTATTTACAGGTGTTTCCATGAATACCTATAACTATACCAATCTACTGATTTAAACTGATGTCCAAAATAACGAAAATAGTTGATCAAATAAGAAATAAGAAACGTAAAATTAATAAGAAAAATTAAATAATGAAATTCTAGACGTTAAATGAAATATAATCTCAACTTTGACAAGATTCTGGAATAAAATTGAAATATATTTTTAGATATGTTTAGTATATAGTCTTCTGAATAAATAAAAAATTAACAATAATGTTTTCTTCGATTTTATAATCAAGATGAATTTTTTTAATTTTGTTTTATTGAGTTTAATTAAAATTTTATTCAATCGACTTTTTTTTCAAGTTTTCTTTTTGAATTTGATAATTGTATTTGTTGGTAGATAATATTTTTAAAAACAAAGAAATGTTTGAAATAAAATGTAAATTAAATGTTTTAAATAATTTTATGTTTTTTGTAGAGAAGATAAGGAATTTTGAACCCCAACCAGTATAATTTGGAAACACATTATATTTACTTAAATTTTAATTTGAAATCATTTTAATACTTGATTTTAAAAATAACAAAACTATATATTCTTAATAAATATTGTCTAAATATATTAATAAAATTAAATAAATTTAAAATAAATGAAAATTTTAAAAATATATTTATTTATTTATATTGTTATTATTTATTTATTTTTATTTATTTATTTTTTTATTTATTTATTTTATTTTTTTTTAATTTATTTATTTATTTATTTATTTATTATTTTTTTTTTTTATTTTTTTTTTATTTATTTATTTCTCAATTAATTTAGATTTACATACACGGAACATAAATATTTATTTTTATATTATAAACACAAAAAATATTCAATTAAAAGTTTGAATAAAACAATAAAAATATTATCTTTAAAAATACGAGTTTTCCTGAAGACTGTGCCTTTTCTGTAATCGTAAGCTCTTTCCACATAAACAAGCTCCTATAATTCTGCTAATTCTTTTGTGTTTGTAATTTTAAAATTTGAGATAGATTGTCTAAAAATAGTATTATTTTAGAAATCGAAGTATTTTTGTTTAAAAAATACAAAAACAAAAAATATGGAAATATCATTAAATGTCATATTTTAAATTATATTTAGCTGTATATGATTGATGAATGAGGGATAATTGTATCAACATTTTTTATTGGTTCCTAGAAAATAATTTTAAAAATCCCTATAAACAATTATTACAATTATGGAATGAGCAATATTTTTCAATCGTGCAAGTTGGTTTCAGTTATAAATCTTTTTTAGAAGATAGATAGTCAGTTTTAGATCTTAGAATAAATTAGTATTTATCAATGAGTAAAATTGAAGTATATTAAAATTTGTAGTCATTGTAATGTACAAAATAACAATTTTAAAATATACATTTTTTTACTTATTTTATCTATTTCATCAATTAAAATAAATTAAATTAGCTCACTTGATAGACTTACTTGATAATTAATACAATGTGAATGGCATATCGATTTATGCTACAAATTAATGTTAAAGAAAATTAGCATAAGCTTAAATTAAATTATAGACTTTTAACATATCTATTTAACTTCAAATAAAATATTGTCAAACAAATATTTTGAAAATGTTCATTTGGGACACGCATCTTGAAAATGCGAAAATATATCTGGAATAAATATTTAGCAAAATGCTCTTAATTATTTATTAACAAATAGCCATAATAAATAAATAACTTTAAATTAATTATTCTTAAATGCATAAAAAGTTATGGGGAAGACAATTTACGAGAATCAATTATAAAGTGATTCATGATTTATTCTATTGATATACGATGGGATGTCAATCATCCCAGGGACGTCATATTTCGGAAGAACCATCGTGACGGAGTTTTGCCACATTAAATTAATTATTTAATGACAAAGAAGGCTCATCTTGACCGCAGTTATAAAACTATTTCTTTGCGCTTGAACCATTTCTCTTCACGACCAATATAATATACAACAAGTTCTTAATAATCGTTCAACTCAATATACTGAAAATATAGGTTACAAAATATCATTGATTAAATACGTAAAAATATCCTTCAAACATGACCAATTAACTTAAAATCAAACTCTTTTTTTTCTACAGTCAAAAGCCACTGATCTTCGTGCAAAACGTTCGTGTCGGCCCTTTTATTTTGTCATAATAAACAAACAATATCCAGAAATTATATTTCCCTCCAAAACATTTCAATACTTTTCTGAACGAAATTTGCTCATTTGTGAAGAATTTATAACTTATACTTATATCATTTAAATAATTATTTTAAATTTCTACATATTATTTAAACAATTAAAGATGTAGTATTGTTTGCATTTCAAGTATATTAGCAAACAGAGGTTTTTACAGTATAATAAGTAAATCCAAAATGATAATAACTCATATGAAGTGAATCCAAAGTGAATACGAAGTGAATGTCCAAATCCAAAGAGATGTTCAAATTGCATACCATTTTGAACAGTCAAAAGAAGTCGACACAAAAACTGTCTCATGAGACTGGTATCTCCAGGACTTCAGTGCGACGAATTCTGAAAAATAACCACTTTCATCCATTATACAAAGTATTCCACAGGAGTTCCACGGTGATGATTTTGATCCTCGATCTAGATTCGGCAGTTGGTATCAAAATAGCGACCCGTCTCCATCATCATGTTCAGTGATGAAGTGATTTTTCATCTGAGTGGCCATGTCAATAGACATAATTTCCGATATTAGGCCTCAAACAATCCCCATTGGTTTTCGGATACAAACAGGAAAGAAATATTGATTGGGCCTTATTTCTTTGAGCACAGTGTAACAGGAGAGACCTATCTGAACATGTTGAAAAACTTCCCGATTCTTATTTTAGATAACATCCCGCAGGCACAATTAAACACAATGCATTTTCAAAAAGATGAGACACCACCCCATGGTTCCTCGATGACTATTTTCCTGATAAATGGATCGGGCGTAGTGGTTTCATCAAGTTGCCGCCGATGTCACCCGACCTTTCACCTCTAGACTTCTTTCTATGGGATCACATGAAATCTGTTGCTTATAATGGTCGACCAAGAACTCCTCATTAATTATAAATAAACAATATCCGACGTGAATGCAATAGAATTACTGTCGATGTCTTTCAACGTGTGCAAACATCTTTTGTAAGTCGTATAATAAGTGCCTAGTCTAAATGGTATATCTCCTTTGAATTTGGACATTCACTTTGTATTCACCTTGTATTAATTTCGTATGAGTTATTATCATTTTGGATTTACTTCTTATAGTGTAAATATACCTACTTGTTAATATACATTAGTTATCCCATATTGTTATTTTGCTCGTATTGCGTGACTTTTGGCCCATCCTTGTATATACCAGATTTTATACGATAAACAACTCATATATACAAAAATATACATGTAATAAAAACTTACATATTGATTGAAATAGTTTATTATAGTGTTTATGAAATAAACTTCACAGAATAGATTTCTGAAGACTAAACTATAATTCATTAAATTACAAAATATTATTGCTAGTATATGCTTTTGTGGTGTTTATATGACTATATCTACTGTTGTACGATTATACTCTGGCGTTCCAAATAAACGTACCCCCCCCCGTTTATTTATCTATTGTCAAAAATAGGCAACCCCCTCGTTTATTTGGAACCCCCTGTTTATTTTTTTATAATATAGGTAACCCCCCCCCCTCGTTTAATAATTTATTTTTTAACTTTTTAATCAATTTACTTATATTATAATATTTAAGCACTTATTACTTACTAATTATAGTTTATTGAAATAATTATATATTGTTAATAATGAGCTACTTTTTCAATTTAATCATTTTTTCACCACTTACTTACCATATAATTTTCCTAAATTTACAAATAATTTTCTAACAAATCAAGGAAAAGAATAAGTAAATAACCCCCTCCCCCCCCCCCCCCGATTATTACAATCCCCCCGCTTATTTGTCACGCCAGAGTACTCTTTTAGAAGTAATGTCATGCAATTCCAATAATAGAAAGAAATTACCAATTTTTGTAATCTGGAGAAATGAAATAATTGACTTTTATTTCTTTTTATATAATACTTCAATTTTGAAAAAATATAAACATCATATTAAATGTATCATAATAATAAATCGTAAATTAATAGTTTGCAGAATAGCATTTAACATTACTCAATATTATAATTATAGATAGGTAATTCGTGCTAATAAAATTGCTTTTTGCTTTTGATGCTAAACAAAAGTGATAAGACGTATCTACGCACTACTTATTATTTAGAAAACACGATATACTTACTTTTACATTTATTGTCAATTATTTAGACATCTTAAAATTTGGTTGTCATGCTATTGAGAGCTCCAAAGATCCTTATTACGTGAAAGCCAACATTCTTTCTGATACAAATTAAGTGGTGTTAATCAGTACAGTATAATCTTATACCTAAACGTCATATCATCTCCTCTCTGTACCATATATATTACAACTACTTTGATTAAGATCGACAGACATAACACTTTGTAGGAAGTGTAACTTTGACTTTACTATCGGGGTTAGCCAAACTGACAGACGACACCTGCAGTATCAAGATCTAAGATTACAGAAGACAACAGGATACAAGGACATGATAATATACTCACGATTCTGACATTGAAAAATCTAAATGAATGAAGTACATCTTGGAACTGGAGGGCGAAGGAGATTACGCGTCTGCAATAGTTTATTTAGTGCGGGGAAATGTTCCACATAACAATGATATAATTTGCTTTGTAATAATCTTGGGAAGGTGAGGCTGCTGAAAATTATCAGGTCTGAATTTATTTCATTATTTTTCAAGAAGTATCATAGTAGCAGACGGAAGTTAGAGATAAAATGGGTGACGGCGTCCCAAATCGCTAGCACAGACTTGCATCTCTTTTCATTTTATTCCGAAGTAATAAAAATGTGAGAATTAAATTTTTTATTTAGTATATTATTGATTAAAATATTCATTAACGTTTTATCAAATTGAAGATTACCATATAGAATCAAGGATCGCCAAAGAATTAAAAGTTTTCTGAAAATCGAAATTTTTCAATTTATTCAGAAACTTGATCCCGATAGAACTTTTTTATAATAATCGTATGCATAATTGAAAATGTCGAATCTTGCAAGTTATAAAATATTTGAAAATGCGAAAATCCTTCAAATATATTCGCCAATACTTTTTTGCTAGGTTCATTAAGTGCTCTTTATAATGTATCAACTGGTATAATATAATCCTTGGAGCCAACTAAAAACATTTTTGAACTTATATAAATTTATAAATATAAACTTATATAAACTTAACATTCTTATAGAACTTATAATTATATGAAGGCAGTAAGAAAATAAAATCATTTATGCCCTTTACAATAAATTCTAAAAATATAAAAGAAATGTATTAATTAGTTTTATTGACCTACTTTTAAATAAACAAACTATTATGTTTTGTTTAGTTTTATAAGTTTTAATAATATAGAAATTCTCTAAAAAATATTCTTTCTAGAGAAATGTTTACAAAATATTTCACAAAAGGTACAATTTATTTAATTTAAACCTGTCTAATAAACTCATGATTAATCTTTTCATAATTATTTCATGTTAAATTATTTTTCTTTTTTGACTTATATATTTTGCATCTGCGCATTAAGATTATTTATTCCATGCAAATGAGAATTAATTTTTAATTCTTTTTTGCCCTTGATATTCTAGAAAGGAAATATTAATATTTTTTATTTTTTGAACCGATTATCTTGGCCTTATTTTCTTGTTTTGAAACTTCGTTAGCTATTTAATTCAATTTATATCGTAAGAGCTTATATTATGAAAATGAAACTGAAACTGATGTCTACCCCATTTATATCTAAAAATCAGATCTTGATTAAATTAAAATAAGTATAATTTAGTCAAATTATAAACTATATAATACACAAAAAGTATAATAAAGGTAAAAAATACGTAATTTATGATAATTTGGCTTGTATTGTATTGTATTGTATTGTATTGTATTGTATTGTATTTTATACGTTGATTATTTGCCTCTGTGACACTCTATTCCATTTTGATAAATATGTAATATTATGTATGTCATAAGTTTGTAGAATTCATATTTTTAATATATAACCCATTGTTCATTTCTTAATCAATTTGTAGAAAATATAAAATTTCATTATTTTTTTAAAAGGGTTATAAAGTCATATTAAAACGGGGAAAATATTCATCATTTTTTATTCAAATTCAGATTCAGATTAGGAATTATATATTATTTAAAGAATTTCAGATTATGAAAAATATATTTATATTTCTTGTCACATTTGATATGGATCATTCTACTTATTACCTTTTCAATACAAATACAGAATATATTAATATTTATGTATTATAGATTGTGGCCTTTATAATTTATATTTATTATTTTAGTAGAATTGTGAATTGATCTTAAAAGTTAAATGAACCAAAATAAAAATATATTTGTAAACATTATCAAATGCCAGCTTGTGTAGTGTAATATTAATTTACTTTAACATACAGGGTGGCGCACAAAGATATACCCGTTAAATATATTTAATATTCTATGAAAATGTAGGATTTAAATATCTATATTTAATTCACACCACAAATTTTGACAGCTAGAAGAGATGGTCCAAGTCTTTCTCGGCGTACAGTTCAACTCTACATGCATTCAATTAAGAAGCCCCGGCCCGGCCACAAGACTCTTCAACAACGTAAAGACGTTTTTGTTTTGTGAGTATTTGAGATTACGGACTGTTGATGACTTCCTGCGTCTTGTTTGCAATGATAAATTTATCATTTATGTCAATCGGAAACCCGACCATCAAAAACACAGTTTTTGCAACCTGCATCGATGAAATCGAAGACCACGAGCGTTATAGCCTGGTGACAAGCGCACATCCAGTTTGCATTGGAATATTTGTTTGCTACTTAATAAAAAAGGTAATGTGGGTGGATAAAAGAACTTGGACTGGTGAATATTTCCGAGAGACAATTCTGGATCAAGTCATTTTTTTCTCGAATTACGAAGAAAATGTGCCAGACCATGCAGAAGTTACCTTCTTTCATGATAAGATTTCAAAGCTCTCACAAAAACTTTTAAAGGTTAACAACATTGACTTCTTTGATAACAGCCAAAAACCAGGTGAGAATATGGGGGCAATTTTTAAGGAAATAGTTGAATCTAATCTTCATTCAATCAACGATCAGCATGACATGGTAACGTTGTAAAATGTTCTTCACAATTTACTCAGAAACTTAGAGAATGACACCAACTTCTTCTGAATGCTGGCTTCGACCTTTTCCCGCTCGCTTGGGAAATCGTGGAAGTCACACAGATTACTGAACAATGGAGGTTATACATGCTTATATTATTGTTATAAATAAACACATTTTAATGTAATGCCATTTTTAATTGGTGTTTTTTTAATAATTAAAATCGATAGAATTATCTTTAAACTGGCTGGCTAATTTAATTTTCTCATATTAAATTGTTTCTCAAAACGATGACAAAATGCAAACATATGACCAAAACAATAGTTCTTATTGATAAAAATACCTGAAGAATTATTTCAAAAATAATTTAATATGACATAGTTCAAATTATTTAGTTACTGTTTTATATATTGTAACAAATAATTTCGATACCTAATTAAATAATTAAATATTTTGTTTTTGTGTACAATAAATACATTTCTTATTACTTTTGAACAAAATTTAAACTTGTGTTTTATAAATTTTCAAAAAGTTCAAAAGTTTGTGTTTTGAAACCAATTCTCAAAATAGTCTAAAAATAAGAAATTTTAACCAAGCGAGTTTTCTCAATTAAAATAATGAGATTTTTGAACGTCGTATTGAAAGATTTTATTAATATTTGAATTAAGGCAACAATTTTATTTAGTTTTAAATGTTTAGAAATAATTTATGCAAATCAGTAATCGATAATCGTAAATCTACAAATGAATCTTTAAGCAATATGTGCGACAAAAAATTCGACAAAATTTGCCAGACACTGTTAATTTTATGTAGATATATATGCCCTTTTCGTAGCTAAAGGATTGATTGTTCAGTGGTCATAATTTACTAGCATTGCATTTGCTTATATATATATATAAATAAATAAATTACCTTCAAATTTTCAAATATTCCAACAATCTTACTAAATAAGTACATTAAAAATAGCACCGATTAAGTTAATCCGTGAAGATATTATTCGTATATTCATACTTAAAATTATGATTTTTCGATATTAGTAGCTTATAATTAGCTTATAGACATTATAGAAAAAGAATTTATACTGATTTAACCATTTAAAGAGTAAAGAAATTTATATCGGTGTGATTATATTTCCGATAAAACCAAATATAAATTAAGTAAACTCATTTTTATTTTATTTTATTTTGATTTCATATACTCGAAATATATTTTTGAAAGATTCCGATTTCTGAATTTGTAAAATAAATTTTATTTAGTTATTCCTGAACCTCAAAAAATACAAAATAAAAAAATTAAATTTAGATTGTTTTATTTAAATAATGTATGTCATGAGTACATAAAGTTTGACTTAAATTAATTCAATAATCACTCAATTATAATGGACATTTCTATTTAGTGAGCAAGATTTTAGCAAATAAATATTTTTAATTGATTTCACGCTGATAATTTAATGCATTGTATTTTATTCGATTTCAAATTTTATTGACCCAGCCTTTAAATGAATTAATTTTGGACAGGAAATAACATATAATTTAAGACATATTGAACGCCTTCTGTTTGTATCATTTTAGTTTTCAAATATGTAATTGTTTAATAAGGAAATGTTATTAGATATATTAATGGCGGGTTAAAAATTGCTAAAAATGTGATTTACAATTATCGATATTTATTTAAAATCTTTAAGAATTTTTATTTTATTAACTATCCTTACATTAATTACACGTATACTAAATTTAAAAATCCACATTTCCAACAGTGCAAAATTTGTAAAAAAAATTACAATTTTTTCGAAAAGATTTAAAATATTTGGGGCTAAAGGAACTATATTTCTGTGTTGTTGTTAATATCTAAAAATCTTAAAATAGCAATTTAACATAAAAACAATTGTTAGTAGAATATTGAAATTGTATTGTATATTAAATAATATATTAAATAGGTAGTTGATAAAACAGGATGAAATATTAACCCCGAAAATTCCCAAAATACTACTGGCACTGTAAAAAATCCTAAGAAAATGTTTACCGTACGCGTTCAAGTCAAATTAAGATACCAATCATCTTTATTATTATTAATTTCCTGTTTACAAAATCATATCAAAAACGTAGACCTATTGTAATATTGATTAATAATGTATTGTGGTGAATTATAATTTTAATATAAAGCAATATAAATATACAAACCAATAACTAATGAATATCAACAAATAAAAAGAATTCTATGAATATTAAGTGTTGATGTTTATGAATGTTGAAATGTTTGTGTTATTATTAAACAATACTTTTAACGAAAAGACATTTATTCGACCCTGCATATCTTATTATTGATCCTTTGTAGTAGGTATATTATGGGTAAAATATGTACTTCCAAATAAAAAACTAAGTAAGTATGATTAAATTAGTCATCTTATTTCAAATAAAGTTATTCCTTATAAAGAATTATTTATTTATTTAAAATTCGCAAGACTCCCAATCAATGTTATCGGGTTAATTCTCGGTTTATTATGTTTTTGAGAATGATCAATGACTTATTGATTTATTAACTATATTCCAATAAAAAAAGTCAAAAACAAAAATATGATTTTAATTATTTATATAATTGGAATAATAAAAGCTCAAGAATGAATCGATCAATTTTTGATTTATATTAAAAAATCTAAGCAAACTCCCATATTCTTTAAAAATCATTGACGATAATACATAACTTAGTTTTAAAATAATTTACATATTATAAAATTATGTTTTTTTTTTAAATTTTAACAAAATTTCAATTATTTAATTATTTAAAACAAAATAAAATCAAACAATTAATTAATTCGTTTTTAATTAAGAATATTAAGAATTTTATATTTACATTGCAACGTATTTGATTCAGTTTGTTTTATTGCCTATATAGTGGCAAAAATAACTCAATTACAAAACAAGCAATGTTGCGTCGCGTCAGTCTCAAATTAAATTAATCCACATTGACAATTTCAATAAAAAATAATTTTAAAAGACTCACGATTAATTCACTTATATATGCTGCAGACAATAAAATCGTTCACAGTTTCCCAATAATGATTGATAAACACGATATGCTTCGTCTGTGGAGATTACAATCCATCGGATACATCGAGTGGTGGTTTCAATTCCCAGAAAATATAATACGCCTTTATTTTGACACGGGTGATTGATAGAATTCTTTTAATATATTTGTTTATCAACTTTTAGGAGGCTCACATTCTCTGTGATTACATTTACAAAGATAAGATTTTGGAGAATAACTGTTTATACAAATTATCAGTAATGAGGCCACAAGAAGCCTCTTTTATTTCCTGGAGTTCTTTCTCGGTGTCTTATAATGACGAACAAAAGTTTTATATTTTGATTTTGAAATATTTCTAGATACGTTTAAATTTATTCTATGTCCTATGCTTGTTCTATCTAGATAATTAAATTCTTTATAATATTATCCGAGCATGTGTTAAAATTTATTTAAAGATCTTATCAAGATAGCTTTATATCTTTGTAAGTTTTCAAATTTTCGTACTGAAAATATGTTTTAGTTCTTTAATTTTATTTTTTTCAAAAACAAAAGCTTATTTCAAAGACTAATTATTTCGGTACTTGCATATTCACATATGATCTCTTTACAAACAAAATATTTACGTAAATCAATAAACAATTTAACAGCTTTTTAATCAAGTATTTTTATCAACCAGGCCCACTATTATATAGAAACAACTCAGCAGTTTTTAGTATAAATGAGAATATATAAAATTGCAGTTTCACAAAACAGTCTATTGAACTGAACTAATTATCTTTGCTATGAATGGAAGCTGGGATGGAAAATCTCCGTCCGTTTCCGAAGTAACTCTGAGTTTCACACTTGAAAATTATTTAGGCCGTAAGTACATTTATGCACGTTAACTATCCCAGAACTTATCTATATATCTATATACTACAGAGAGAGACGAAGCAGGACTTTGCATTCTCTCCAGTATTTCAAACTGATAATTCTCTCTCAACTCGAAACAAAATCAACCTCTGAAGGAAGAACTGTCAGTGTAGAAAAGACCCATATATACAAAAAATCGAGCTATAAGGCGTCAGTTTTTAATCTAACCCAGGCGAGGTTTCCGTGCAGATCAAGAAAAAGGTGGAATTATCTATGTGATAAAACATTGTTCTGTTCTTCTTCCACATGCATTATTCCGATAATTCTCGTAGTGTTTAGTCTCTTTTCCGTGATACCCCTTTCTTGTTTTCTGTTTTCTGCGGATTTTGAGAAAACTAAAGAGTTAATTAAAAGGAAAGGAAGAAAATTAGTGGAATTACCGTTTTGATGACAGGCTGAGTTGTTCATGCGAAATGGGAAAATGCGTTTCTATTTTAGTCAGTCTTTAATCTTGTAAAAGCTAACGTGTTTACAAAATATGAAAGTTAATGCTGATTAATGCAGGGCCATAAATGCTTTAGTTGGGTTATAATATTATATTTTGTATGGCTTATATTTTTTATTATCATTTAGAATACTATTCAACAACGATTCGAATGTGCTGCATGGCTTAATAATTAAGAAATCTAGGACCATCCACAGTTTTCAGCAAAATGACAGGGTGACTTCGTAACATTTTGCGACTTTCAGGGAAAATGTATTATTTATCATTTATCCATATTTAGTCAATTTTAGAAACATACAATTATAAATTTATTTACATATTTATTAACATCAAGTTGAATAAATTATAAATTAAAAGTATTGATTAACCTATTCAATATTAATTTGCATTTGTCAGCTTTTAGTAGGAGGTTTAAACATTTCAAAATATTTCACAAAATGTAAAACTGTTTATATCATAAGCTTTCAATACGACCATACATTAATTACTGTTATAGATATAAACTTCAAAATAAAAATATACTCCTTATGCAATCAATTTTAACATCAGTATAACTTACTTTGATGAGGATTAAAATGATATCTTTAATTTCTAATGATTCAATATGTTTCATTCTAAAAAGGAAATTTTGAACCCTTTTCGATTAATAATTAGTATTGATTGATTCGTATATATTCAGCATCACAAAGCTATGAATAAACCTACTTATTTCAACCGCACATTATTTTTCCGTCTTTATGATCCTCTCCTTTTTTAGTTTTATCACACTAAAATGTTAAAGAACTTTTACCATGCTAATGGTTTTCCCAAAAGATATGAAACATAAATAATTCGTTTAGGATTAAAGGATAATTCCTTTATATTCGTATAAGTTAAGAGCATTTCATCATTCCATTTTTATCAGTAATTTAGTCCATTGATAAATCGATAGTTTAATTTTTTTTAAATATTTTTTTAAGTTATTCAAGATGTAAAGAACAGTTACCATATTATTTAGGATACGATTGTGGACTTGTAAACGCTAACATTTGTTTGAATAAAATTTAAACTATATAATCTTTAAAACAATATTTTTCGAAACCCACACTATAATTGTTACTTATATTTTTCAAAATCAAAATATATGAAATATTAAAATTAATTAAATTGTAAATTTAGAATTTAGAATAGTAAATTTTATTTTGTAGGTAATAGTTGTTCATTAATGTTAATCGATAATTAGATTAAAATTAATGTTATTTAAATAAATATATTTAAATGAACAAATTATATATATACATATATATATGATAAAAATGTATTGAGAAAATATTAAAATACAATTGTGTAAATATGTTACAGTCAATCCCTGTAGGTAATTAATCAATTCATAAAATGACTAATAATAAAATGTCGAAAACTCTAGAAAATATGCTATAATTTGAATTTATCATAGATTGTCACTTTTATTTCAGATGCACATAGAAACTTTGAATGTTGAATGGAAACTGCAATCTTTAATTGCAGGTTTATCATGTAATTTTTAATATAAAAAATAAAATAAAAATATGTGGAAAAATTGTGTTAAATAAATCTAATAAATAATTAAATAGTTAAATAAATTATCAAAGGCTTTCAGCTCTTTTTGTCCTTCATATATGTGATCACGAAGTAGGTACTATATACGTATATTTTATGCTAATAATAAAGTTTAGAAAAAAACATTTAAGACTATCTAAAAGAGTATTTACACCCTATCTATATTTACTCGTGTAGATCGATCGTTTTTTAAGATGATCATAATAAAGGTATATATGTCATATTGATGAAAACAATTAATTTTAAAAAACAATTAATTTAAAAAAATAAAATAATAAATCTTTCGGTATAAAATTAATTACTAAAAACTACAATAAATAAATAAATAATTTATATTTATGTTTAGAAGGGGTTTACCTGCCGAAAAAACTACATAAACTTTTTTAACCAAGCAATTTTTAAAAAGTTTTTTTGTCTTGATTGAAAGAAAATACTTAAACGATATTATTATATTATAATCTTCTTACTAACGATTAATATTTTACACTTTAGTCATCAACTTAATATATTGAGAACAAATTGAATTAATCCTTCTATCATTAAGTATAGTATTTTTTGTATAATATAATTTATCTGAATTTTTGTAAAATTTTCACAATTAAACTTGGAAATGTTCCGAAAATATTTCAAAAGTATAAATCAATGTATATATAAACATTTCTATTAGAGGATTAATATATAACATGAGAAACTTTAAATTAAAGAACCTTTTCGTTTTCAACAGAACGTTTCGTTTTATTATAAGATTGAGTATTTTAAATCTTGTTATGAAGTTGTTTCTACAGAAAAATAAAATCAAAAATAAAACGAATAACCAAACATTTAACAAAAACCAAATTCCAACAAAATTGAAATTGGTCATTATAAAACAGCAAAACTACAAACCTAAACAAAAACTAAAGGGAACAATAATTGGTTGTGAGCCCCAAATTTTCAGTTGCACAACCTGCAGTTTTAGCTATGTGGTTTTATGTTTTGATTTCTGAAGAAGCAGTTTACGTCAAAGTATCATATCCATGACAGATTTACATTGGATATATACATATGTTGAAGGAGTTCAAATTTTATTCGACTAGTCCTATTAATTAAATACTGTTATATTTATTGAACACTTTTTTGCTGTTTACTCTTGTGTCTTGTTATATAGTCTATAATAAATATTAAACCATACTTATTTTTTTAAATGCAAAATAAAATTTTTAACAACAATTATTACAATAGACAAAAAGATATTGCATAATACCAATTTTTGTTTTTAAATGATTGTTTATAAGAATATACGCGGACAATATAATTATTTTTTATTAAATTTCTTTGATTTGATTACTCATTATTGGTGTATTATAATATGAACATTAATAGTATATATATTATGCAAATAATTTTAAAAATTAATATTTATTTTTCATTAATATTTCATACACTTTTATATAAAATAAAACTAGATTCAAATGAATTATTTCAAGTATATGATTAGTTCATTCCCGTTAATATTTATATAATTAAGACAGATTGATCCTTTTTAAAATAATTTATACTTGATCGTCATTTAATTTGATAATTAATTGTAATTATTTGTGAACTGTGCGTTATTTCGAAATTGTGATTACAGTAAGTTTAACTATCAATTGGTGGTTTTACTAATTCCCAAATGATTTAATACTGTTATATCTTCCTATATTTATTATATACTATATACTATTGTGTATTTCTATAAATACTTATTGTCTTAGCATGTTGACATTGCTTGCAACATATGGCTCATTTTTATAAAAATATAATAATTATTATTATTATATAAATAGTCTAAATATATTGTTATATAGATTAGTACTATTTACAGTGTGGCCAACCTCAATCAATTGAATTATAATAATTGATTATGCTATTATATTTGAGTAAAAAAACATTCTGTGTAAAACTGTAAAAGTCAATAAATTTATTTTAAAGTAAGTAATTTTTTTATTTCATATTTCAAAAATTGAACAATTCAAAAAATATTAAAATTTATGACATGTACAATAGTAAAATTATTTTTTATTTATGGCTACATTCAAAAAATTTTTAAATCCATTTTACTAATATTATTAAAATAGTAAAAATTAAAAATACTACTAAAATTTAGCACTAATTGTATATAAATGTATTATGATTTGCACTTGTGAGAGCTTCATGAAACTATACTCCCATTTTGTTATTCAGTGTTTATCATTATATGTGTTGGTCATTCAGTTAGTGACCTCAATATAAATTGACAAACACTTTATATTTTCACTGTTTTTAATTGTAATTTGCAATAAATGACATATATATTACAATAAAGGATGATCCTTTAGAAACTGGATGGAAATTATTTTTTTCAGAATTATGTTAAAAATAAAAAAAAACAATATATTGTCCTAAATTAATAAATTGAACATTTTAGTTCAAAATTCACCTCTGGACCCAACCAGTTAGGGAGTTTTCATAATTATTAAGTTTGAGGTTTACAAATTGTCAGGTCTTTGACTGGTCAGATATGCCAACATATGCAAATTTTCAATTTTTTGTTATTTTAGCTTACTGCTTATATTTTTTGAGGATATAATACACTTCTAGAATTATTACACAAAAATAAAAAAATGGTTTTGTGCAACAAGTTGCCAAGACTGGTTTTGTAAAATCCAATAAGATAGGTTTTGTAACTTATGTTTTGTATTTTTACAAATTATAAACTAATTTCTTATATATTTTTAATTTTGATTTTTCCAAACAGGTACAAAATTTTTGACTGTATTATTATATTTAAAAAAATCCACATTCCCTAAAAATTGAATTCAAAATAAAACTTATTTTTTTCAATTTAAAATTTTAAAAAATGATTCAAAATTTTGATGTGAATTGATGTTTATTTTATCTGGCTGATTATCACATAATAAAAGTAATACAGTGATTTAAATTTATATAATAGCCATTTTTGTAAAATTTTGAAAAATTATAAATTTGGGGTGATAGGGGATGGAACTGTTTTCATGATCATCCACATAGGTCTATGAAAGTAATTTTTTTGCTGAAAGTAGTAAAAATTTCATTATAAGAAAATTTATAAGAGCTTACTATTGTAAAATTATTCAATAACAATTTTTTAGCAAAAAAATAGCAGAGGGTTGCCAAATTGCCTCCTCTTCCTCCATATTGATAGAGTTAAGAACCTTGAATTTGGCAGTGCCCCTTGAAAACCCTTGAATTTTTAGCAAAATCCTATAATATCCCTTGAATGCCCCTTAAATTTCATAGTATTCTGTATAAAAAAAGATTGTCAATTTCAACAAAAATTTATTCGTCTCCCTCTACTTAACAACAAGCCTATTTTAAATCACTATTATTTCTGCTTATAACAAGATATAATTGCTTTTTTGTTTTTATTGCCTAATCAATGAATAAATTTTGATCTAAATGAATTACATTTTTGTTAATATTTCAAAAATTGCTTAATTAGTATATTTTAAACATTATCTGGAACCAGACAAAATAGCTTGTTAAAAGCAAGTTATTGCTATAAGTGGAGTATATTAGATTCCAATTGAATTTAGTGCAGGCCTGTAACAGCACTTTATAAAAAATATAGGACATTGAGGGAAAGAAATTATATATTTTAACAAAACAGAATTCCTGAAAAATAGTATGAAACTAAACAAATGAAACCCACACTTAAACCCATTTCAAATTTGAGGGGCATTTTAGGCAATAAAGTAAGAGAAACTATATCTACTATAGTTTCCCTCACTTTATTTAAGTTGTACATATATCAGGCATGGGATTGTTCAGGCTTTTTTCAGACTGAAAGGTGATTTTTCTAATTCATCTAAAAATGATATAACAATTGAAAGGGGTAGGAGGGTTATATATGCAATAATGCTTTAATTTTTTGTGCTTCACACATATCTATAGGCTATGCAAGCCTTGTAGCCATGACACAACTAGTGACTTCTTGTTGCAGAATATATTTCAGACTTTTTCTGGAAGTCCAATCCCATGCCTGATATATGTGAGTGGCTGCCATTCAGTCAATCAGAGTGATTTATCTAAGTTATTGTCAAATGTTTGTATGTTTGTACTCAACTTCATTGTACTGACTTATTATGATTTGACTGAATCATTATTTATTGTTATATATGCATGTACTTACAGAATGTATAACATTATATGAATTTTGGAGTACCTCAGATATTACATTAAACAATGAAATTATTACTGTCCCTTCTATTTTGTTATAACTGGATTATACTGTACACTATTTTTCAACATTGATTGATAACAGTCTTTACAAACTTTCCCTAAATACAGAACTTTTGTTACTCAATTTATAATAATATACAATGATATTGTAAGTATATGTAGATATGTACATTCCAATACATTTTTATGGTTGGTACACAATGTACCAATATTAGTTGTGCTTACCTTAATATAATAATAACTTTAAAATAGCACTTTCATATCAAATAATAATTCCAATTTTGTAAATATAATTTATTAACAGTTTACATTGTGACCACATTTGGTTCCTTTTGCTTATAATTTAGGTCACATTTAAAAATGCCAACTTATGCAGAAATCCATGGTGGTAATGTTCCTTATGGCTCAAGTTATGACACTGAAAGAGACTCCCAAAGTTGTTGTGGTAAAGAATGGCTGAAAACAGTACTTCTTTTTTTCAATTTAATTATATGGGTAAGTATTAACAATATTATTTATTCATTTAATAAAAAAACTAAAAAAATTATTCTATTTTAAATATATTACCTAAATCTTAATATGTAATTATTATAATATGGGAAATATTGATGTTGTACATTTTAATTATTCATTATGTACACAACTCTCCTCTACAACCAGCTAACTGGAATCACTCTGTTATCTGTGGGGATCTATCTACTATTCAATCGTGAGTCGTATGTTTCTGTGCTGTCTGGTGAGCTCTTCTATATAGGGAATTATTTCATCATTGTGGCCGGTAGTCTTATCTTTTTAACTGCTACACTGGGATGTCTGGGTATCTTTAAAAATTGGCCTCGTCTACTCAGTGCTGTAAGTTAAAAGTTCTAACCCTCTCTCTAGTATAATGTAACAGCTCTTGCTATTCTACACTTTCAGTACGCCTGGTTCCTTGGCATTATCATGTTCCTGGAAGTAGCTGGTGTCCTGATGGCCTACGTTTTCTCCGGTATGCTACAAAACTTCCTCATGTCTCAGCTCCGTATTCGCATGATATCAGCCTCCTACAAGACCGAAAAGCGGGTTACAGCCGCAGTAGATCATGTGCAAACCAGATACAGGTGCTGTGGTGTCAGATCATTCCACGACTGGAAGGAAACTGATGTTTGGAGTGAGGAGAAGGGACTCTTGGTGCCCGATAGTTGCTGCAAGTCGAAGACTTCGGGTTGTGGACGGAGTTTACATCCCTCTAATATCAATACCATTGTGAGTAGGCAATTTAATTTATCTAGGCCTACGGAATAAGGCAGTTAGTTCTGCTCTGTGGATATATGGAATACCTGAAAATAGGGATGTTTTTGAAAATCTGTAACTTTAGAAATATTCAAGCAGTAATAAGTAAAAACCGGCACTGTATAAATAGCCCATATATACAAATATTGTGTTGAAATTTTATGTTAATCCTTCAAATAATTAAAAAGTTACAACTCATCCAATTTTGGCAATTTGGAACAATCTTATTCTTATTTCCCAACCTTAATAAGAACTCGAAAGAATTGATAGATAATTACTTATATTTTATGGCAGACGAAAGGGTCCAAAACAAAATTCCCCTTAATAATAGTGAAATTTATACATTTACAACATATATGTCGATAATTATTGACATGTATGTGTAATTATAACTATTCTGCTGGTTTTTGTTATAAATTATCAAGGATGTTATTCCTTGGTTTCCGCTAATGATTCAGCCATTTACTTCCTTATATTGTATTTCTGACAAATATTTCAGATCAACAATCATTTGTCTATGGTCAACAGAGCTATGCAAATTATGTTAATATCATAATGAAAAAGTTAACAAAACTAAATCATAGTTTTGTTAACTTTTTTAAAATTAAATCGTAACGCCCAATATGCCCAGTAGTTCCGATTTAAAACAACATTTTTACCATCTGTGCACAGTGTGCCTCTAACATTAGTACCTTGGTTTCTAGGTGTCACCTTTTTCTTTCAGGGGTGTTATGATTTCATTGCCAATCAAGTTCGCACAAACTCCCTGATAGTCGGTGGAATTGGACTGGTAATTGCTCTCTTAGAGGTGAGATGATAGTTGGCGATAATTGGAACTACTTTTCTGTCATTCTAAGCTTAAAGTGTGTGTTAATTTATGCATAAATATCTTTTCTCCTAAAACAGTTGATTGCAATTATCCTCGCCTGCTGCTTGGTGCGATCGCTCAAACACATGAAACATGATGAGAAGTTGGTCATGTCCTCAAAGTATTGACATTGTCATTAGTGCTTAACTGTGTCCCCTTGCTTTTCTCAAATTCACATAATAGTATACAATTCTCATTCTTTGGTTCAATAACGGTAGGTCCTGAATCACTCTTGAGGTTTGGTTGTAGGCTCCTTTACCGATAATAGAACCGACTTGATCTGAAATTCTACTGTAATGCATTTTTGTTTTGATCTAATCACTTCGCTTTTTGTATATTTCTAAATTATTATTTGTCTACTTTCTTAATAATTATCTACATGAAAAGAAACATTTTAATTTAATATATAACCAAAATGTTCGCAGTCATATTTTACTTCATATTTTTTGTAGTTGTATGAATTCTTCAAATTGTGCAATTCCATTAGTTTTCTATTGATCTTGTTATCGGCATTTATAAAGTTACTTTTTGTTTGATCTAAGTCACCACTTTATATCACTATTTTATTATTTTTAATTGATTTATTTTCATTAAACCCTACTTTGTTGTAGTAATGTAATTATTTTCCTAATCATAAGTGTATACAATTAGACGTTGAACCTATTCCATTTTGTTTGTTTTTTGTATACTTTTAATTATATTAAAGATGTTTACTCACTAATATGGCTTTTTTTTAGATTTTTTTAAAAGGATACGACATGGTAACATATGTTTTCGAAAAATGTGTATACTGATTAATTACAGAAGAATAATATATAGTAACCGGCCTATATCGAAGTTTGAACGAGTCAGAACAAAAATCTATGTATGGGAATATTCGATACATTAACCCATTCACCGAGCATATATCGAGTACTTCCAGATGGACTTTTATTATAATACGTTCAGAATATCTTTGATATAATATGTTATAAACATTACCACAATAATTTTTTTGATTGATGGTATTTAAAATTTGTTCCCATTTGGGAACAATGGCGTCGAGACAGGAAACTGCATTAAATTGTCCTTTTCTCCTGTTTCACATATATATCAATCTAAATTGTATAATATAAGGTCAACAAATTTGTTTTTCATAATTGCAAATATTATAATGAAATGATGTAGGTTCACATCACACTTTTTGGTTATTATTATTTTTATTAATATACTTTAATTAAATTTATTAGTATCATACAGTAATATAATATTTTATCTACAATATTAAACGGTTATGTTTAGAAATAAATAAGGAAAACGCAGACAATTAGAATGAAAGTATTGAAAATGTTTTGCATAATAGATTAGAAAAGTGTTCGAAGCAACAAGCAAAATCTGAATTTGGTATTCGATATATAGCTAAAAAACACGAAAATATTAAACACCACGATTAAATGTTATTGTGACAGAAAGTTGAGCATGATAGTAGTACAAAATAATTCATAGTTTCTATAGCTAAGAAAAAAAAATTAATACAAAGAATGTGGTTGTATTTTACCGAACAATAATTGTGTAACCACGTACTTGGCACCGAGATCATCTCATGCGCGAATTTTTTTTTGCATACTTTGCAACGGCCTTGGGACCCACCCCCGCTCACTGACAGGTGAAGTGGTGTCACTCGGAGCTCCTGTGATGGACCTGGTGTTCTTGTCTTGGTCGCCAGACTTTCAACTACCGCTCGGATGAAAGTCAATTGATCCATGGGAGCTTTGCCATGATGAGCATTGACCATGAGGCGCCATGCCGCAACACGCATGAGTCCAACCACATTGGTGAAGAGGTTCCAATACCATTTGTTACCAGCAATTGATGGACGTAATCCGAAACGAATCTGTTGGTCAGGTCGACGCCACCCATGTTAGAGTTGTTCTTGTAAACGTTCTTGTAGAGATCTTCTTGTAAACGTATGCGTGGGCTCGATCAACCGTGTCGTAGTTTTTCCCTATATTTACTGTCCCATCACACATGGCATCATGGTCACCTCGGTTGGGCAGTTCCTTTTCGCTCCTCAAGAGTGGTTTGTGGTCCTTGGTGCCCAGACGATAATTCAAGTGGGATAATTCGGTTTTGTTGAAGGCTAAAAGTTCACCATGGATCGAGGTCTCAACCGACTCACAGTCAATAGATTTTAAACAAAACGTTTGAGTAATTGTTTCAGCATTGCAATGGAGAGATGATATTACGAATAGCTACTATCTAGAACTGTCGTGAAATGTATTAATTAGACATGAACATTTTATATAGGCGAACAAAAACGAGAATTGATTTCTAAATGTGACTCGATTATAACATTTAAAAGATGTAAGGAAAAATCGGGACTTTTGAAAAACTTGCTTTAGTGGAATTTTTGATATACGAGTCTGTTCTGAAATGACGTCACACATGAGGAGGGGATTCGTGAAAAATGTTAAAAACGTGACTTAGGTAATACAAAATAGGACGTAACATTTTCCTAATTTGTTTGCAGATTTTTTAGTGTAATAAGAATTAGTAAACTACAAATGGAATTATATTTTTTTTAAATTAATATAGTAAAAGGGTAAAACCATAGCAATAAAAATTATTTTCTATGGGTAAAACTAACTACAAGTAGTAGGTGATGAGCATGTCCTAACCAATTCGTCTTCTGATTGGTCGAGAGATTCACGTGACCTATCTGGCTTCT
>JAUZNC010056606.1:0-14147 GCA_034780395.1 Vannuccia rotundouncinata | reverse complement strand
AAATTGTTGTACTATGATTTACTGTCTCTGAACTTCTTCTCAGAAAAAATAGGAAATGTATTATGTGCGCCTATTTACCCAATAAAATTTTGCTCCTCGGTCCCTGAAATGTATATTTAATAAAGAAATAATATTGATTGTAACACTATTTGAAATGTTCATAAATGACTTAGGTTAAGGGGTAAGCTGTCCTTATTTCTTGCTCAAGTTAGGTTAGATGGCCTAAATATATTGGTGCAACATAATTAATAGTTCAAATAAGAATAGTTCTAAGTTAGAATAGTTAGGATAAATAATTTGCATCAAAATATCCTTATAGTTTAGATTAGTACAGAAATTCTACAGTAACCACTTGATATTCAGCCAGTAGCACCACCTGATAATCAGCCACTTTTTACAGCGTGGTGCAACCATCCCCTGAGTGCTGACAATATAGCATAGGGACAATAACAGAAAAACTTTTATTCATTCTTAAACAGGTATCAAAACTGAAAGGTGGGCAACACATTTTTCATGATGATTGTATAATAATATTAAAGAATTTTTAAAATATATCAAGATTATCATTTAATAATCGATACAAATATTATTTTAATTAATTTGATATTATCTAAACTTTTTGATATATAGTTTATAAATTTATGGAATAAAACATTTAAGACATAATTATAATAAAAACAATATTTAAGATATTATAGAATACATTATTCACTCACGTGTAAATTTATTATTTTTACTTTATAAACTTTATTTCACTTTATTTCAATAATTGAAATTAATTTTTTTATTATATAAAAATAAAATAAATGAGAAAGTATATTGTGAATAAATTTATTCATTAACTATAAAAATCAAATTAATATATTTTTCAGGTAGAACTAAATATTAATGAACATAAATGTTCGAATTTTGTTACCAATATACGTAGAAAGATAAATCCCTTCAAACTTCATTCCAATATTTGCGTGTTATTTAAAAACGTTTCGAGATTTTTATTTAAAGAATATAAAATAATTAATATCGCTTACTATTTGAGAAATGCAATATAATTAGGTGTATGAATAATGATTTAGCATTTAATTAAATCTAATATTTTGAAGTATAAACTAACGATTGTATAAATAACGATTAAGGATATGCCTAATTGTATTTTTTAGCAAAAGGTAAAATTATCATAATATACTACCACCAAATTTCTAGTATTATATACTTTCGAATCTTTATATCGTATGAATAATAAAGAAGGAAATACTTAAAAATATAGTATATACTTTTAAATTTTGAAGCATCGATGATAGAAGCTGCAATTATGGATATAATCAAAGATTAAAAAGTTTAAAAATACAAAGAGAGGCGGGTATGTTCATTTAAAACTTATTTATTGTAAAAAGCTATATAAAACTACTACTATTTCATTTCATTTATAGTAATTAAATTATACACATTTTTATGGTGATGATTTTAAAAGGAATGTCAAGATCATAATTATATATATATATAAATAATGAGATTTTTTCAGTGACGGCGCTGGGATTTTTTGATTGGGAACTTCAATTATCCGATATGATCCAAAATCTTGAAACAAAATAAACATATAATTATAACGTGACAACAGAATAGAGGAATTCTAAAATGACGACATATTTTAATTGTAGTGTGTGTTTAATCACCATGCCCCCTTTGTCACACTTCGTCACAATATTTAGAGATACCCCCTTTAAAATGACGTCACATTTTGACCCACCCATATGTCTCCGATAACTCCTACACATGTCTTTGTTAGTATTTGTCACGGCTGCCAGCAATAATCCCCCAAAGACATGCTGACATCAGTGTCCAACATTTGCTGCATATGTATGTATAGAGCTAAATCGACCATCTACGACCCGCTGCACTGTGCAATCTGTGACAGATATGCGCACAATAACTGTATGAATATGTCCCGTAAAGAGGATGAGACCTTCCTCGAAAACATTTCGTGGATGTTCTGCAAATTTGCACCCCAAAAGCATTGGATCCTTTCAACAACCACCGTTCCTGCGGATGGGCATCAAGTTTCCGGAAAGCCAGCTGATTTTTTTCAGATGAGAACCGTTAAAAATCCGCCAATGGAATGTTGATGATATTCGGACCAAGATATAGTTGAGCTCAGACCATATTCCTTGAAAGTCACGATATTGATCGACATTTGCAACATCTAGGAATCCAAGTTGAATGAAGGCCATCTAGCCGCAGAATTCCAGACTTCTCTACGATTAGACAAGATCGCCCGCCAGTCTAGGATTATATCCTAAACACGGTTGTTTAAATACTACAGCGCAAATGGAACTAGGAACAACGTGTGGAATTTAATCCCATCAGATTCAAGGACAGACGAGGATCTAATTTACTGAGTCCATTGAGAAAGATACCATCAATTTGAGTACCAACATGAACCTGAAGGATCTAACCAACAACATCGTGAAGACAGCGGAGAAGCACATTGGAGTCTCACACCAAAGAAGATCAGACAAGTCTTGGAGGAATCTTGGGATCAGAGAGTCCATCAAACTCGGCAATCGACTTGGCAGACAAGTTAGCAGTCACAGAGAGGAGTGTTTTGCAGCTAGTCGCGATGGACAGGACTTCATCTGTATGGCCAAGAAAAAGCAATGGGTCGAATTTCTGGACAACACAATCCAAAGCGCTGACACAAGCAAAGTCTGGAACCAGTAAGTCGCTCAGTGAGTAACTGGGGTCATCAAACGTCACCACTACGAAGTCAGTGATGACGTCTGTCAGGTTTTGTTCGGTTTCCACGATTCCTTTATTAGAATTATAACAATATCCTCATATTTACAGTAAATAGAGTAATAGTTTTACGTGCTAACCTATACCCTTACTCGAGTTATATTTGTATAGTAATTACATTTATTTCGTGACTATTTTACTAGGGATCTGTTTTAAATTGAAGTGTTATTAAAATTAAGGGTTTTTACTATTACAATAAATATATAATAATATTTTTAATTTACATTAGATAAGTGGAAATCCTGACAAATAATATGACGAAACAAAATTAGACTATAGTTCGGTATTTGATTATTTTATATAAAATTTGTTAAAAATAGATATTTATTGATATCTATGGTACTGTTCTCATTTGATCTTGGCACAAAGACGCTTAAGACAATGTAGATTAATATTTCACAAAATAAAACACCTATTATATTAACGGCAGGCCCAACAATACCAAATAACATTGTCTGATACAACACCTCAATACGCTACTGCAATTTTAATGTTGTTTTAATTATAAAAGTTCAAATCAAGTCAGGAGATGGTTTTTTGATTACGCCTGGAGTGTTATGTTGAAATTTCCCAAATCGATTCTTGTGAAGATTTAACATTTAACATTAATCGGAAGAAATTTTAGATTTTAAGTTTCATTATACACTCGCGACCTTTTGAACACTTAAAAATGCATTTGTGATAATATTGTATTAAAGTATAATTTTACAGTAAAACATGACATAAATAGAAGATGAGATTATACAGTTTATTCATCTGTACAAAACATTTGAAACGATAATATAATGAAAATGAGATAATATTTACAAAAAATCTGAAACATAAATGAAAGTAATTACATACGAACAAATATATATTTAATCAACATCCAGGAAAATATAGTCTTTTATTTGTTTTTATTTAAGATTGCCCCTCTATGACGTCACTGTATCTGGTGTTACAGAAACAACATTAGCAGCGCTCTTGTCGGCATATTCGATGACAATTCTCCTTCCGTACAAGTGAGTACTCAAGCCAAGGGATTCCAAAGCTTTCTGAAAACAAACAAAAACCAACTATGTAAGTTACAAAGGAAAGAATCCCCTTAAAACGTAAGTAGATTAGCACCTTAGCGTCATCAGTCTGAGAGAATTCGACGAATCCAAAGCCTCTATGATCTCCAGTTGGCTTCTTGGGCATTCTCACAGATACGACGACACCAAATGGAGCAAACAGAGCCTTCACTTCAGCTACAGATGCTTGAAAGGCGACGTTGCGAACAATAAGAATGTTGTGTGCTTTGGTGGATTCCGTCTTTTCTTGCTCGGCTGTTGTCGGGTCTTTCTTTTGTCGTTTGGAGAGCAAAGCCTCCTCCGTGGAGGTTCCTGAAGGTCGTTTGTTGGACTTGGGACTGACAAGAGCTTCTTTACTTTCGTCCAAAAGTCCGGCAGGAGCCCACTGAACGAGAAGCATTTTCTCTCGATACTGAAATCAAATAATCCAATCAATCAGGTCCCAAATACAAACCAATATTCTCCCAACTTAAATCTGGCTACCTTGGAGTATGCAGTCGCCTTATAAGCGGCCTTGGCTTGCTGTGGAACTCGGAATTCGACTATCGCAGTGACTCCACACGGGGGAAGAATCACCTGGATCAATCAATAAATCAAGAGACTTGAATTAACAGAGAAAAGATTAAAAATAACCATTGGCGTTACCCTTTTGAGCCCCTCCCAACGAGACATCAACTCTCTGAGGTCCTCCTCACAGGTCCCAACAGGAAGGTCCTTCACAAGAAAGGTGCACGCAGACAGATGGGCCTCGCTAACGTCCTTACTGCGACGGTTGCTATGGTGCCCTCCGCCGGTTGCTAGGGACTCCAAGGCGGTGATATCGACCCCGTGTTCTTGGAGGAAGTTGCGCGTCTGCAGCACCAGCTGTGTCTCCCCCAGAGCAAGACGTACGGCAGCCCCTTCCTGGAGAGAAAGAGAGAGTTTGGAGGAGCTCGGAGCCGAACAATCGATAGATGGTTGATGACGTCACCTTCCCCTTGTTGTGCACGAGGTCACTTTTGCTAACTCCCTGCTGGTCAGCGGTGATGGAAGTGACAGCGTCCGGGGAGAGGAACAGTGTGTTCCAGTTGAATGAAGCTCCCGCCGTCTGCTTCAATGAACGCTCCTTTTGGCGCTGGAAGGAGGACGTTACTCCGCCACTCTTACTATCACCCTTCTTCCCGGCATCGTCTTCGTCAGGTTTTGCCTGGCCGGCCATGATGTGCAGGTTCCGGCCCTAACAGACAACACACAAAGTCCATAATTAATAATATTTTGTCATATTCACAATTAATTTTTTTTCTGTTAAGTGAAAAATCTATTTCATATTAAATAATTATAGTTATAACAAAATACTACTCATAAGTAACACATTATGTAATATATGAATATAACGAAATATATTATATAAAGAACACATAACCCATCAAAATGATGACTTATAGCCGGTAGTAAGCATAATCAATCAACACACGAAAACATAAAAATACCCTCTGTATAAAATTAGACTTCCATACCACGAAAACAAAAAACAGTGACTACAATAATATTCAAATTGCGATCGGAATTGATCATGAAAGACAATTTTTCGTTTTCACAAAAATATCGCAACGAATAAACGATGGACAAACCCTGTTTATTGTATTTACATAATTTACAATCTGCAACATGTAAAATACTTGAAATACAATTCTCTCACTTGGAAAATGGTCTTATCAAGTTCTTGGTAAGCTTTAACCGCATCTTCAGGAAACATGTATGTTACAAAACCGAAGCCCTTTCCTGTCTTTAGGATGCCATCGTAGGCCATGTATACTTCTGTTAGTTTGCCTGAAATGATACCAATATAGTTGCATCAAACAGACATACTATTAAATAAATACAATCAATTACCAAGTGGAGAAAAAAGTTCTTGTAGATCAGATTCCGTGCATTTGAAAGGCAAATTTCGAATGAAAAGACGTCCAGTCTGAAGAATGAAAACAATATTTCAGTTGTGCTAAACTATTGCATAAATAAAAATTGGAAGTGCTCATAACAAAAACCTTGTCACAAAAATACTCGAATAAGACTTAAGAATTCGAAACACACCACTATTTCGAAGAATTAAACAATTTTAGACCGCATAATTTTTGCCATAAAATTATTTAAATTCAAAAATATAATATGCAAAATTCAATAATTAATAATACTTTTTCATATTTATAATTAAAAAATTTTCTGTTTAGTAAAAAATTATTTGATATTAAATAATTATAGTAAATCTATATTATTATAATTATAACAAAATACTACTCATAAGTACCACATTATGTAATATATGAATATAACGAAATATATATAATTTTATCAAATCTGAATGAATGCCCACATCTCTAATATCATCAAGAATATCCACGGGGTCCTGTTTACGCCACGATTCACTCTTCTCCTTCCTCTTCTGCTCCTCCCCCTTCTCCTCAGACACCACAACATGACGGCGTACAAACACCTTCTTGTTCCCGATGAAGCTGCGGTTACGTCGCAAGGCATCAATAACTTCGGTCTCCTTGCTGAAGAAAACAAGACCCGCACCTGAAGTAGAGGTACACAAAATTTTATTTACTAATTGGACGAAAATTACGTGTAAGATTATAATTATAGAATTAAACTATAATAAAAATGATCACCGTTTTTGAGAATTTGTACATTCTTCACAGGAATTGGAGCGAAAAACTCCTTAATCTCTCTCTGAAAACGGAAAAATATTGAACACCTAAGGATAAGAAAAAAAATACTGTGAATGTCCATATTCAATGTCAACTCACAATTTTAACCGATGGGGCCATCCCTTTCACCTTCACAACGAAAGGGGTCAGTTTTCCCTGTGACTGTGTGCTAACACCAACTGAAACTGTCGGGTTGTGATTCTTGCTGTCCGAAGTATTTTTTTCTTTGTTTTCCTCGTCATCTTCATTCAGAGTGTGATCCACTTTGGACTTGAGAAACTGTTCCAAAATAAATTATAAGTTGTAAATCGGAATATCACAAAGAATAACAAAAGCCTCACATCATCGAGCACACCTTCGTTTGCTTTCTTCTTTTCGGGTTCCTGAGATTCTTCGTCTGCTTTTTGCTTCTTTTTTTCGGCCTTTTCTTTCTTTTTCAGGGCTTTCTTTTCATCTTTTGTGACCCTTTTCTCAGTGTCTATCAATAAATACAACACAGAACACTACAAAAGAATTTACACAGAAAATATCAACTGATTCAATTAAATACCATTTGACTTATTCGAATATTTAGGAGCAGTTTTCCCTTTCAAGTCTTCACACTCGCTGATCTGAAATAAATGAACCACCTTTTTAGTAAAAATGTAATAATTTTAAAAAGACTCTTGCCTACCTCTATTGGACGATTAAGTAACGTTGTGCCTGACATCTGAAGGGCTTTTAAGGCTTCGGCTTCTTTTTGGAAGCCAACATAGGCAAAGCATCGTTTGGAATAAAGTTGACAATCGGTTAGGCTGCCAATAGACTCAAAATGGCGTCGAACGTCACTTTCTGATGCCTAAAAAAGAAATAAGAAAAGATTATTTAACTATCTAAATAATACAATATTTAAAAAAATTAAAAACATTTGTAAATACAAAAAGGCTTACCACTTCTTAAAGATTCAAAAATGATTCTATTTATGACACATTGATTTTAACACAAAATAATTAGTTATAAATTACATAAAAAACCTCTATTAATTAGCCTAATTAATAAAACATTAAAAAGTTGGTTGAACAATAAGTAGGTTATGGATCAATTTTTAAAAATTTGTGAATATATGTAGATAGTCCAGAGGTAAAAAATAATACATTTAAATTGTATGTACTATTTTCTCTGGTGAAATATAGTTTGGTTCAATAAAAAAGATTTAAACTATTCAATGATAATAATCAAAACACAGGTAAATACAGAAGATATTTAAAAAGGATACATTATTAAAGACATTTTATTTCCTATTTTCATTCATAGATTTTATAAAAACCAACAGATTGGTAATTTAAATTACGTGCAGATAAATAATGATAAATAATATCTTAACATATATAACTTTTTGTAAAAACTTTCTATCAAAATGATCATCTATAAATTTTTATATTTGTAATTGAATTAATAGTAATTAAGATTGCAGGGATGGTCTGCCACTTGTCACAACTTGACACATTCAATTTTTTGTTCATAATATCTAATTTCAGAATTACTGACAATATTTAATAATTTAAGTAAGTTTTTTCTAGGACTCAAAAATTGTATTCATACAGATTAACAGAAATCAAATCAATATGTAGCCTATAAAACAGCATTTAGTGCCCAAATTGATAGATTTTAAAGCTAAGAATCATTATCATATTAATAATTTCAGGAAATTTCTGGAACAATAAAAAGCCTGGTTAGTCCTAGTCAGCACAATATGGTCCTCATGGATGCTCAAATTCACATCAAATTGGCTCTGATTTTAAGCAAATAATCCAACCAGATGGCCCATCATTTTGTAACAAAAATAACAAATAGATATTTTCATACAACACTACTTAAGTATTGTTTTATGTCAAAAATATTGTCTAATTAAAAATAAAATTTATGTAAAGTAAAATTATGGCATAAGATTTCACTATAGATCAACATTAATGATGTTAAATAAATAATATTAATAGCATTTTAGAGCATCACCCTTAAAAATTTGTGATCAATTTATGATTTTGTTACATATATTAAATTTTCCAAATTATTTTTGTATATACAGAACATAGCTTTTACACATTTATATTTTTTTAAACAAATATTCACAAATGCTTACAATATAAGTTTTATCAGTTTATGTTGTCAATCTCATCATGTAGGTACAAACCAAAATGGATAAATGATCTGAATTGCTGAGTTTAACTGGAGTAAATTATAATAAAATTTATGCAGAAAAATTAAATTTAGTTTGTTACCAGTTACCAGTTGAATGAAAAAAGGTGTAACAGTGCATACAATACAAGAATTGATATACAATCTACTCCAGCAAATTGGAATCGGGCCAATCAGAACACAAATCAAATCCCCGATTATTCTACCTATTGATACAATGTTAAAAAAATGGCTAATCAAAACAACAGCTAATGTGAATTCTGAACAGAATTTGTAGAATGGTCCCTTTACCTGCAATGTATTTCACATTGGCTAATCAGAACAGCTCATCTACACTATTATGTATATAGTATCCAAGGTCCATACTTTGTGGATTATAAATAAATTCGAGGTCCATAATTTGTGGATTATAAATAAATCCGAGGACATAATTTTCTGTAATCTAAACCTACCTAAACCATGCCAATTATTGACATGTATAGGGTGAGATTATTATAAACAGCCTATTTAATTGCATCACCTATTCAAATAACAGGAACTGCATGATGCCATTGTGACATCATTGTGTGTACAACACAGGTATGCAATTAGTACTCGCCTGCTCGCCAGGGTCAAGTGAAAATCGAGTTGGGCAAGTGAAGTTTATTAACTACTCGACTGGCTGGCTAGTGGTTTCCTGTAATTAAAAATATGGTTATATATAATAATGGTTTATTTCGTGTCTTAAATGAAAATCGCTGGCGCGATTTGATTGCATAAGCATAATCATAAAGAAGAATAAGCGAGATATAAATAATAAGGTACATATAGGTTACTAATTATCGAAGGGGCTAGAGAAGATCAAAAGTAATTTCTGGAGCCATAAGGCAGTAAACTGTTAGCAAACCGGTTGGTTCTGCATTTAAAAAAGACTTCACATTTGTTGTGCAGTTCCATGTGAATGGCTGGCTGTCTGTGATTGTCCAGAAGATGAGAGATTCTGTTGCCAGATACAATACTTTTGTAGAATTTTGATGAAAGAGAATTGCGACGATTTTTGATGTTTTCAAGTTTTAATAGTGTAATGACTTGTTCATATGTATTATTTGGGGCCAGGATTTTGAGGACTCGACATTGCACATTTTCGAGTGAGTTGCAGTCAGCTTTTGGTAAGGTAGTATGCCATACAGGGCACACTTATTCAAGTATGCTGCGGATAATAGCTACGTAAACCTTCTATATCTCCATTATTGGAATTGAAGCACGTTTCAGCATTATGATAAAATAAATGCATTGATTGGCTTTTTTGCATATGGACTCTATGTGACTGCTCCATTTTAAATCATTGGAGATCTTGACTCCTAAGAGATTTGCTGTGTTGGTACTAGTCAGGACGTTGTTGTCCACTTGTACGATGGGCCACAGATCATTGTGTTTTTAAAATTGATTTCCATAAGTTGTGTTTTTTTGGTGTTCAGTTTCATATTGTTTGAGTTAGTCCAAGATTGGATGTCATTGATGGTATTTTGAAGTGAGGATAAAATAGGTGAGTTCACTATTTCAATAGCGGGGCTGTCGTCAACATATTTCAGTCCTGCCTTGAGATCGTTAATCATCAGTAGGAATGCAATAGGACCAGTCAATGTACCCTGCGGTACCCCGGCGTGAACTTCCAGCCAAGGAGAAGTGACATCCTGGTATTTGACTATATGATAACATTTAGCTAGAAAAGTAGCAATCCATCTTGTGAGGAATGGATGAACATCTAGGCTTATAATTTTGGCAATTAGGAGACTGATGTCAATATTGTCAAATCCTTTTGAGAAGTCCATGAACAATAGTTTCCGGCATCAGTGGCCTTGCATAGTTGGTGGTAAAGCAATGTCAGAGCGTGTACTGTAGAGCTATTTTTTATAGCACCAAATTGGTTTTTGTCTATGATTTTATTGACCTGATCTAGTAATAAATTAGTCATAACCTTTTCTGCCACCTGCTTACACAAAGTGCTTGTCAGAGTGATAGGTCTGAGATCTGTCTCTATGTTAGTTGGAGGGCATTTTTTAGCCAGAGGAATGACATCTCCTGAGATCCATATTTTGGGCCAAGTCTGTTGCCTCATGGAGTCGGCGAGGATGGAAGCAACAGGTTTGCCAATTATTCCGGCACCATCGCAGAGTAGCCAGTTTGGGATGCCATCAGGTCCAGGGGCTTTATGAGGGTTCGTTTTTGACAATAAAATGGTCACGTGATCGACTGATGGAATAAATTCTTGGGGAACTTCTTGTTTTGGAGACAATGTGGTTAAAGGGTCTAAGTGAGATGCTACATTAGAAAAGAAACTATTGGTTTTGTTAACAAAGTTTTGGCAGTTACCATTGAAATTTCCCATGATGAGAGATTTCAAGTTATCTTTCTTGTCTAATTTGAGTAGAGTCTTGGTGTGTTTCCACCATTGTTTCGAATTAGTGTCAATTTGTTTGACATGGTGTTTGTAAAAAGAAGACTTTAAGCTTTTTTTTGCTTATTGACTTTATTGTGGTAGAATTTGCAGGTTTCTGTGTTACCTGTTTTCCATGCTTTTTGTCTTTTCTGAATAGGAGATTTAAAATGATCTGTGATCCATGGTTTAGAATTAGTAAAGTGACGAGATTTTTTATTGGAAGGTGAATATCCATTAAATAGTGGATTGTTTTATAGAAGAAATCCGACTTCTCCTCACAAGTGGCTAACTGGTACAGTGGAGTCCAGTTGATTTCCAATATGGCTTTTAGCAGGTTGGCTTTATTAGAATTCTTTTCTTGATGTTTTGGTATTGACTTTGAAGGGGTGGCTTCAATACAGTTGTGGTCACTATTAGATATAGACGGGGCTATTGTGCAAGTGTAGAATGAGTGCATGTTTGTGAAGAATAGGTCAAGTATTACATCATTACAAGTCGGATTTTTAACAGATTATTTGAAATTTGGGAGAGGTTGTAGCAATAATTTCTGCAGGAACCTGTTGAAATCTCCTGTGATAATAATTCCAGCATAGGGATGCCGTTCGTTGATCTTGTCACAACATTTGGCCAAATAATTAGCTAGTTCAATGTGATTAGATTCTGGGGGATGGTATACAGAGCAGATGATAACTGGCAAGAAGGAACGAGGCAGTCTTTCAGGTCTGATGGAAATCCACATAGCTTCTATAGTATCGTTTTCAAGATGCGGTAGTCGAGAGAATGGGATTGTATCTTTGATATATATGCACACTCCCCCTCCTTTATGAGACTGGCGGTCTTTTCTTTCAAGTGTAAATCCATCACAGTTGACTTGGCCAGCAGGCACTCCTTCAGTAAACCAAGTTTTGCACAGAGCTATTATATCAGGCGAAAAATTGATTATAACCTGTAAGTCATCTGATTTCATAGCAAGAGTGCGCACATTAGACACAAGAAGTTTAGGTAGCAAAGGTTTCTTTGTTAAGATAGATATAAGTGTCACTAAGGAAGAAATATTATGGCTCACTGAATGATGTGGTAGTTAATCTTCCATTTGTGTACACAACATCAATTATTGTTATCACTGACTCTCTCCATTACTGTGTTCAAAATTGATGGAAAATATACAATATATGGTTTTATAATGTATTCTATTTAAATTATAGACTGAAACTATACTGTGTGCAGAAATTCCCTTAAACTAACAATAGTTAAGTGTATCACCTTTATTGTTACTATTTAAATTATAATATAGCTCTGTGGTGATGACTAATAATTAGCAAATAATTTAGTACTACTCCTACTCTGCATAAGCTAGTAGTGATAGTGACATTGAGTGAAATTTTGAGGCTGATCCCATTTTTCTGTTTGATTTTATTATATTAAGAATACAGTTAGTTGATAGATTCTCCCATTTTACGAGTAGAACTCTAAATAGACATTCAGAAAGACATTCCATTTCCCTTGGTCCCCCATTGAGAAATTAGTTTTACTAAATACAATCAAAACTATACTTAATTACAAAAAAATTCAACATTAAAGAAAAAAAAATTCAAAAAGACATTTGATCTCCCCTGTTGAAAAAAATATTTTAATTTTTTTAATATTGATTAAAGTAAATATTTTGTAATTAAATATTGTTTTGAGTGTATTTAGTAAAAATAATTTCCCAAGGTAAGACCAAGGAAAATCAAATGTATGTATGTCTTTTTAGAATTCTACTTGTTCACATTTTTATTTATTTTTTAAAATTGGGTTGAGATAATGTAGGGGAGGTGGGTGAGTCCATATTTTGGTGGGCGAGTAGAGTTTGAAATCTTATTTGCATCACTGCAACAATGCATTTTATAATTAATGAGACCCCCCCCCCCATAAATCAAGCCTTGTTATAAACACCAAACCATTTGATTTATTTTTAAGCATTTTTCTGTCATTTTTTTTATTTTTTTACAAAAAAGTAAAAGATTTAAGGAAATTTTCCATCTTAAACATTAATTATGCTCAAATATGTACAGGGTTTATATTACTAAAATTTAAATATTGAAACTAATTTCTGCAGTAATATAATTAAATAAATTAAAAAAAATAATTTAACTCATGGAAACTAGAAGATCACTAGTCAGACTGTATTTAAGTCAAATGTCCAATAATCAATATGACAAATTTCTTTGAGATTTTTTGCTTTGCAGTACAGAACCTTAGAAGACTGTTGTCAACCATTTGTTGCAGAAGATTTGACCCAATCCTTTTAAACCATGAATGACTGCATCTGGTACAGTCATATGGCAAAATGAGTTGATTTATGAGATCAACACCATTCATCTTTCAAGAGGTTGTAGTTGGTTTTATTTGTATAACTCTTTTGTTGGCCAGCAACACTTGCATCTTTTTCTTAAAACCAGCATTCTCTAATGTGCTAATTATGAGGTACACATCCTTCCTGTCAACATAATGCATTGCAAGCACAGGACCTGATCTGCTGAACTTTGTATCTCCTTTAGCTATTTTGCAAGCTTTTAATTCAATTGGTATTCCTTTATTTTTCTGTATATATTTTTCCTCTTATACCTGTATTTCTTGACCAAAGATAAAGAGATAATTGTACACTCG
This sequence comes from Vannuccia rotundouncinata, assembly GCA_034780395.1. Taxonomy (NCBI): domain Eukaryota; kingdom Metazoa; phylum Platyhelminthes; order Proseriata; family Coelogynoporidae; genus Vannuccia; species Vannuccia rotundouncinata. The sequence goes on along the minus strand of JAUZNC010056606.1, from coordinate 375 downwards.
ATACCAGTTATAACACAATACAACATGTCCATTATCAAATAGACCCACTTTCTCAAATAAATAAACCACTACACTTTCACTCTTTGACAAACCAAAGTGCTGCAAATCATTCTGAAAAGGAAGTAGGTTGAAGCAGCCAATCAGTGCTGCTACATATTTGTAACAGTTTATGTATGTATCAGGCATGATTTTGGAGGTATTTAAAAAATATGGAAATTATTTGTGAGCGAAGCAAGCAAAGGATCTTAGTGGGGGTCCAGGGGGTGAAGCCCCTTGGTAAGGGGTTAGGGGGCAGAAGCCCCCAATTTTTTTTGCAATATCAATGAGAAAATATTGAAATATGTACGATCTTGTGAACTTATCGCAGGTGACAAC